>ML320098.1:0-34887 GCA_005239505.1 Nicotiana paniculata
TTGTTTAACAGATTTGATATACTCTTGTATTTCATAACTGTTTTCATAGGTAACAGTTTTTCGCTATAAATACAAGGAAACAACTGTTTTTTACTAGTAACAGTTTTTCTAAAGATTGGGGTTTTTACCCGCAACTGTTTTGGAAACAGTTGTCTAATAAGTACAAGGGAAATGTTTTCTTATTCGTAACTATTTTTATTTGATAACAATTTCTTGAACAAATACAAGGATTTAGATCTTTCATCCATAACTGTTTTATTTGAGAACAGTTTTTTGAATGAGTACATTGTGATGATCTTTTACCCCTAACTGTTTTTGTTACAACAGCTTTGAATAAGTATAAAAGATGTACATTTCTTTCTCGTGACTAATATTTTTCCTTTCAACCTGAATATGTTCGAAAGTTTTTTGCTTTTTGCATTAGGCTTTGTATTTCGATGGCTCTTTTGATTTCTTTCGATTATGCTCGTGTCACTTGTCTCGTTGGGTAGATGAGTCTTCAGGCTCGAGCTTTTGACTTTCTGATAGTCTTCTTTGCTTCATCTTAGCCTTCCATACTGTACAGTCCCCCAAGTGTTTGCGCTTTGAAGAATGAAATCTCGAGCACTTGATTATTCCTTCCTTGTGGTCCTTTTCCTGAAAAGGAAAAACATTCCGGACTCGAAGGTATATAGTGTTTTAGATGATGACTGCTTAACCCTTTTAAAACGTCCATCAGAAAGTGTAGCCCTAGACCGGGAATTGTTTTATTTCCTCACGTCTTTGCAGGTCTAATATCATCATCTGGTGATCGGTTAGCTTTGTCCCTATCATCTAAAAAAGTTAGTAAAATTTTTAAATGTTCAAAATAAAATCGAACATGTGATTGACGGGGGGGTATTCTTTTCTTTAGAAGTAATACTTCTTTAGATGGATGGCGTTCCAGCTTGTTAGTAGAACTATGTCGTCCATAGCTTCCAACTCATAGGCGCCTTTCCCAGCTATGCCTCGGATTTTGTAAGGTCCTTCCCAGTTTGGATTTAGCTTTCCTGCACCTGCTTCTTTTGTTGATTGAAAGACTTTTTTGAGGACGAAGTCCCCAATCTTAAAGTACCTGAGATGAGCTTTACAGTTGCAATAACGCTCTATGATTTGTTTTTGAGCTACCATCCGTATCAATGCTACTTCTCTCTGTGGTTCGAGCAGTTCCAGGTTGGTCCTTAATTCATCGTCATTTTCACCTTCCATGGCTGTTGAGAACCTTATGCTTGGTTCGCCAATCTCCACGGGTATTAAGGCTTCTGAGCCATAAACAAGTGCGAACAGAGTTTCTCCCGTGGCTATCTTTGAAGTTGTTCTGTACGCCCATAGTACCGCTGGTAACTCATTAGGCCAATTTTCTTGGCTCTATATAGCCACTTCTTTAGATTGTTGAGCTTATTTTTTGACTCAGCTTGACCATTAACCACGGGGTGGTACGGCGTTGAAGTGATCTGCTTGATTTGCCAACTTACAAAGAATTCTTTGATTTGCGAGCCTATGAATTGTGGGCCATTATCACACGCGATTTCCTTTGGTATTCCGAAGCGGCATATTATGTTTCTCCATAAGAAGCTTTTAACTTCCTTTTCTCGCACTTGTTTGAACGTTTCTGCCTCTACCCATTTTGTAAAATAGTCGGTTAGTACGAGTAAAAACCGTACCTGTCCTTTAGCTGTGGGAAGAGGTCCCACTATGTCCATCCCACATTTCATGAAAGGCCATGGGGATATTATTGGATGTAGTAATTCCGTTGGTCGATGCATGTTATTGTCAAACCTTTGGCATTTGTCACATTTGGATATAAAATTCTCGGCTTTTTCTTCCATCTTAGGCCAATAGTATCCGGCTCTTATTAGTGTTTTCACTAAGGATCTCGCCCCTGAGTGATTTCCACAGTGTCTTTCGTGGACTTCTTTCATCACAAATTCCGTTTGGTTAAGTCCGAGGCATTTATCTAGAGGTCCTCCGAACATCTTGCGATAAAGTGAGTTGCGAATAAGGCAGTACCGTGCAGCTTTGCGACGAAGTGCTTGAGCTGCTATCCTGTCTTCAGGTACGGTGCCATTCTGCAAAAAATTAAGAATTTCGTTTCTTTAGTCCCAAGGTAGGTTGTTGAAAGTTACCTCATTCCTGTCCTGGTCTATTATTGAATGAAATAGTTGAAAGACAATTATATTGTCTTTGTCTCACGAGCTCTCATGTTTTTTCAAGATACTGTTGCATTCTAGTCTCTCGAGCGATGTAAGTCCCCTGTATCTGATTTACTACTAGTTGGGAGTCGCTGTTGATCACCATTTTCTCGATTGAGAACTCCCGTGCGAGTTCAAGCCCTGCAATAACAGCTTTGTACTCTGCTTCATTGTTAGTTATAGGATAACACTTGATAGCTTGCCGTGTCTTTTCACCTGTGGGTGATATCAAGACTATGCTTAAGCCGGCGCCTTTTATATTTGAAGAACTATCGGTGAACAAGGTCGATAGGCCTGGATTAACACCGTTAAAGAGTTGTAACTCTTTTTCTACTTCAGGTACAATGTTATTACTAAAGTCAGCAACAAAATCAGCTAGTATTTGAGACTTAATTGCAGTCTTACACTGATAACTTATTTCATGCTCGCTTAATTCTATGGCCCACTTGGCTAATCTTCCTGACAATTCATGTTTATGCAGAATATTTCTTAAAGGGTATGAGGTCACAACTGTGATTGGGTGGCATTGAAAATAGGGTCATAATTTTCTAGATGCCATTATTAAAGCTAAGGCTAACTTTTTCAGATGCGGATATCTAGTCTCAGCATCTAGAAAAGTTTTACTTACATAATAGACATGTGATTGTTTACCTTTTTATTCTCTTATCAATACTTGACTTACAGCAATTTCTGAGACAGCCAAGTAGATGTACAATCTTTCCCCTTCTTTTGGCTTTGAAAGCACTCGCGGTTTCGATAGATAAATCTTCAGATTGTTGAGGGCTTGCTAACATTCTTCAGTCCATTCGAACTGATTCTGCTTTTTGAGAACTGAGAAGAATTTAAAAAAAATCGGAAGATTTAGAAATAAACCTACCCAAAACTGCTATTCTCCCTGTCAGTCTTAGAACTTCCTTTTTATTTGTTAAAATATTAGGTATTTCCTCTATGGATTTAATTTGAGCAGGATTTACCTCTATTCCTCTGTTTGATACAAGGAAACCCAAAAATTTGCCTGATTGCACCCCAAAAGAGTATTTCTCTGGATTTAACTTCATATTATACCTGCGTAAAATATCAAAAGCAGTAGAGTGGTGTTGGAGATGGTCTTGTGCTTGTGTTGATTTTACCAACATATCATCAATATAGACTTCCATCATCTTTCCAAGATGTTCTTGGAACATTTTAGTCACTAACCTTTGATAGGTGGCTCCAGCGTTTCTTAAGCCAAAAGGCATAACTTTATAACAGTAAGTCCCCCTGTTTGTAATGAAGGAAGTTTTTTCCTCATCTGAGGGATTCATTTTAATCTGATTATAACCAGAGTATGCATCTAAGAAGCTTAATAATTCATGACTTGCTGTGGCATCGATCGTTTGATCTATATATGGAAATGGGAATGAATCTTTGGGGCATGCTTTATTTAAGTCAGTATAATCTATGCATACTCTCCACTTGCCATTGTTTTTAGGTACTACCACGGTGTTAGCTAACCAGTTAGGGTACGTTACCTCTCCTATCGAACCAATCTTCAAGAGTTTCTGTACCTCTTCATCGGTCACTTGGTTCTTGAATGGTCCTTGCTTTCTTTTCTTCTACTTAACAGGTACGAAGGATACATCTTCATTTAGTTTATGAGTCATCACTTCTGGTGGGATGCCTGTCATATATGAGTGGGACCCCGCAAAGCAGTCTGCGTTAGCCTTTAAATTATCAATTAACTTACCTCTTCGAGCGGGGCCTAGCCTCGTGCCTATATACACTTTTTGCTCAGGATTTTGTTCAAATAATGGAACTGCTTCGAGCTCCTCCGTAGTTGTTTTGATGTGCTCATCTTAATCTGGTTCACGAATGACGTCCGGTCTGGAATCTGCATATGAGTGGTATAGTACACCTTCCGTGGTTATCTGATGCTCTTTCTCGTAGTTATTTTCTTTCGTACATGTTTCAACAATAATACCTTTCGTACCTATTTGGGTAGTAATTTCTTCCATGCCTGCTTGGGCGGCGTTACCTTCTTGGTAGATTCCCTTATCTCGTAATTCTTCCACCTCTATTTTCTTGTTGTAGTGTACCACAGAGTTTATATTTCTTGTGGTCTGCTGATCGCCTTTGATTTGTTGAATCCCCCATTTAGAGGGAAATTTAATTACCTGATGCAACGTAGAGGGTATCGCTTTCATGTCGTGGATCCACGGCCTTCCAATGATCACGTTATAAGCCATGTCAGTATCGATGACTTGGAACCTGGAACTTTTGATCACCCCCTCAGCATAAGTGCTAAGCTCAATTTCTCCTTTTGTTATAACCGTAGAGTTATCAAACCCTGATATGGCTCACGATTTTGGGATTACTTGATTCCCCGGTAGCATTTCTTCCACGAATCTCAGCAAAATGATATTGATTAAACTGCCTGGATCAATCAACACTCTTTTTACGTTAGTGCCATGAATAAGTAAAGATATTACCAGAACATCGTTGTGCATAAGCATTAATCTGCTGATATCTGCATCTTCGAAAGTTATATCATCTTATTCCATATTTTCATGAGCCCGTTTACCATGTGTAATTGTGAACTTTGTGGTTGTTTTGCAAATCACTCAGTTTACTTCTTCACCCCCGTGTATCACATTGACGGTTCATTTTGGAGAAGGATGTTGTGGGGGCTTCTGCCTGTTCCTCATATATGTGTCACGACGCCAAATCTAGGCCAGTCGTGATGGCGCCTATCATGGAACTAGGCCAGCCAAAACTACACTTGAATCATAATAAGCTTCCATTTACATCTTTACTATACTGATTACCCATAAAGGTTTCCTTTAAATATTTATAAAACAGTTAAAGCTACACTTAATATTAATACAACTCCCGAGAACCCGTAGTCACTGGTCATGAGCATCTACATAAAATATACAACTCAAACGAAAATAAATTCTAAAATAGTAAGCAGGAGAGGGAGAAGGATTGCGGACGCATGCAGCTACCTCGCAAACCTCCGAGAATCTCTGGAACAGATAGACAGCTCACCCTGCCCTAACACCTGAATCTGCACACAAGGTGCAGGGAGTAATGTGAGTACACCAACTCAGTAGTAATGAAAATAAATCAGGTCTGAGCAGCAAGAAACACATAAAATCAATCTCATCAAATCACAAGATACACAGCCTCTCTTTCCAACAGTATAAACATAGATATATAAAATCATCATACCTTAAAATCAACTTCAGAAAAATCCTTTGAATAATGTATATTTTCAACAACTTCAAACCGAAAGATTTAATTTGAAAATGAAATGAATCATATAGAGTCCCCTCGGGCAAAACATATTTCATAAGTTCAGAGTGAAAGTAGTAAAATCATAAGTATCCCCTCGGGCGAAAACATGTATCATAATCAGCCCCTCGGGCATACCTCACAGTCACTCAAAATCAGTCGCTCAGCACCTCACAGTCACAAAACACCTCACAGTCACTCATGCCTCCCAATCACTCGTCACTCGGCACTCGTCACTCGCCACTCTGTGCGCTGGGGGTGTTAGCAGACTCCGAAGGGGCTCCTTCAGCCCAAGCACTAATATCAAGCCACCTCGTGGCGTATCATATCCTTACAATCAGGCCATCGACCTTACTCAGCAGAACCACTCAAAAAGCCCCTCGAGCGAATCAGTAAAACAGGGTACTCGACCCAAAACATCATTTTTAAATCTCAAAATAGTGTAAATCAGGCTGAGTTTGAAAAACAGTAAGCACAATGTAGCTGAGTGAAATCATCAACAAGTAGTGAGGAAACAGCAGTAAAAAGACCCTAAGGGGTCTAAACAGATCGACACGAGGCCCCAAATACAGCTTATTGGCCAAATATTTCAACAATCTTTATAACATAATTTAACATAAGGTTTTGAGTAAAATATGCAACTCATTAGTTGCAGCGGAGATGACCTAGTCCAATCCAAAAATCAGTACGCGCCACTTACTCGTTATCCGACATGTGCGCCATTCTAAAATCAGTGAGAAATATGTAATCTGGGGTTCCATACCCTCATGACAAGATTTATAACCATTACTTACCTCTATCGGGCCATAACACTAGTCTGCTATGCTCTTGCCCCTCGAATTGGCTCCTGATTGCTCCGAATCTAGCCAAAACTAGTTTAATATCATTAATATATATCAAAGGAACACAACCCAATCGAAAACTATCAAATTATACAAGAATCTCGAAATTCAGCCAAACCCGAGCCCCGGGCCCACGTCTCGGAATTCGATAAATTTTACATCACAAGAACCCTTATCCTCCCACGAGACCGTACATACCAAGAACATCAAAATCGGACCACTATTGCCTAACCAAATTGCCATAAGAATTTCCAATCCTCCACCCATTCTTCCCATCCGAATCAAAATAGCATAGAAACGATTTTAACAACCCGAGAACTTACCTTCACTGAAGAACCACGAATTTCCTCTTCCATTTACCTTCACAAGAGCTCCAACCGCATGCAAAAATGGTGGAATGAATAAAATTTCACGGACGCCCCTTTTTATACTTTTCTTCCCAGCAATTCTGCACCTGCGGACACTTAATCGCACCTGCGGACCCGCACCTGCAGTCCAGGTGCACACCTGCGTAATTCCACTAATGGACTAAATTCTTGCACCTGCGACCCTTCTCCTCACATGCGGTTTCGCAGGTGCGGCCATCTCTTCGCACCTCCGGACTCCTCCTGTCTAGACTCCATTCGCACCTGTGCATGGCCTTTCACACCTGTGGCTACCCTTCCGCAAGTGCGGTCAACAACAGAAACTTACACCAGCAGCCTTTTGTTGCAAATTTTCCAAGTTCAACACTCCGCCAACCATCCGAAATCAATCCCCAGACCCTTGGGGCCCCTACCAAATATACCAACACACCCCATAGCATTATTAAACTTAGTCTAGCCTTCAAAACACCGAAAACAACATGAAAACACCAAAATTACATCAAATTCAAGCCTATGAGCTTTGAAACTTCCAAATTTCGCCAACGATGCCGAAACCAACCAAAAAACCTCCGATTGACCTGAAATTTTGCATACATACTCAAAATGACATTACGGACCTGTTCCAACTTCCAAAATTCCATTCCGACCCCGATAGCCTATTTTCCACTGCCAACCATAAATCGCCAAAAACTAACTTTCGCCAATTCAATCCTAATTCTACACCGGACATAAAAACTCCATTCCGAACACACTCCTAAGTCCCAATTCACCTAACGAAACCATCCTAGCCATAAAATTCGCATTCCAAGGTCGTTCACCAATAAGTCAACTCTCAGTTAACTTTTCAACTATTAGGCTACCTTGAGAGACTAAATGCCTCAATTCTCACCATGACCACTCTGAACCCGAACCAACCGACCCAACACACATAAATGAAGCTGAACCACCTAAAATGAAGCAGAAACGGGGAAAACGGGGCTAAACTCTCGGAACGGCCGGTCGTTCGTTACGTCCTCCCCCACTTAAACATACGTTCGTCCTCGAACGTGCCAAGAGTTGTTCTCCAACACTATCAAACTATTATGTAGCTTACCATGCACATACCCGGGGGTGATCCCACGTCACCCTATCCCATATAGGTCCAATAGCACAATACCGTTGAAATTTCGAAAACTAAATCCTGGCCCATAAACCTTACAACCAAATTCCCACTTCTGAAATGATATAGACTGAACAAGTCTGAACATGCTAAATCAAGCCATCTACGCACCCAAGATGAAATCACATAACACACCACGTGACTCAACACTCATAGCGATAAATCTTAACCACAATAACTTCTCAGAACAACTCAATACCGGTACATAACCTCTTATCAAGAAATTCCTCGTGCTAACACTTCCATATACTACCGATGATGAAAGAAGCACGTAGAACTAACAAACATTCGTCCGATCAGCCAGACATGAAACTCCCCCTTCCCAAACAGGAATTATAGCAGATTTCTAAGCCGACTCCCGATATTTATCTTCCCAATTATGCTGTAAAAAATTCTGAAAATATTCACTCTAGGTCCAATGACCTCTTCTCATCCATCACGACCACCCTGATAACATGACACATTGATACAATTCGAAGCCAAAACATGTGCAACTTGTGCACTTAACATCAACTTCCCAATGTAATCAAATTATATAAAAGATCCACACGAGAGGACTATCCTGCCATTACAATTACCATCTCCACATCATACTAACAGCCTGGCACACACCGTAAAAATCAAAAACACATGTATCCAATCATACCCCTACATAACTCTGCTACCCTGCGCGATCTCATCCAACGCTGGTCCACTTGAAATACTTCAAGACACCTTGCCCAAAATCAATAACCATTCGAAATTCGACATCAAGTACTCAAAGTGCATTTCCATAACCACGAGGGAAAAATCGGACGATACCATGCCACCCAAAACAGAAGGTATATAACCAACACGTCTCAATCCCGCAACACCCAATTTCTTACCTTACTCAAATCTAGCTATAACGCCCAATTAGAACCGCATGATATGTGCATAAAACCAATAATCACCACTCCTCGCAACACCGAAGGGTAACTCATAGATCACTCTTAGAACATGAATAAACTCAATCACAATCGAATGGTACATTCCTTAATAATAGAAATTCAAAGCAACCAATTCTGATCCGGTGCAGAACACACACCCATATTAGCCTACCAATGACCCTAAATTAACTCTGATCACCCACAATAGATAGATAACTTACCGAAAAGTTCACAATGACGGAATCATGGTACATACTAACATCCGTCTAGCTCATCTCGCATCTTCATAGTTCACTATCACAAAATATCCTATTTATGAGAACTCTCAGTCTCGAAGTCCATGAAACGTCCGGATTACTGTATCTGATCACAACTCCACCGCTCGAATACATAACACATCCCAAATACGCACTCATTCCACGAGGGATACCCCTATAATTCTTCTGTTTACCAAGCAACCTTGAATATCAACAGTCAATCCAACAATAGGGCGTCGCGATACCAATGAAGTACCCTTAACTCAAACACATTGCTCCTTCCGAAATATATACCCTCATCAAGCCGCACCAATTAGTGATATCATCTACCTAGTCATCTGAAATTGCCCATGCTACCCAAGAATTTATGACCATCCTTCCAGAACAGAACCGTGACCTCACATATGCAAATCTCAACTCTACCCAACATACCGCACACGCCATGCCAACCTAGTAAAAATACAGGAACTCCATGGTCCCTTCTGAGCCACAAGCAACTACGTACCCAACTAGCCAAGAACTCCCATTGGATCCCATTTAGAAACAAATTCACTACACCTCATAAGAAAATATGCACCCTTAACCGCAGTAGAAACCATCAAGAACTATCTGAAATCCCATTTGCGCAACACCAGACCATCAGGATTGAATTCTTCTAACACAACCAAACTATGCAGGCCACCCAAAAAAAATCCAAGAGCATTGCTAATAACACCCGAAAACTCGTCACCTCATGAACACCCAAGAACTAATTGTATCCCTTACCATGTCGATTCGACCTACTACCAAGTTTCCCTATTTACCCAAGTTTCTTCTGACTTACCTTTAAATTGGTACTTTTTCCTGCCGTAATACAACAATTTTCAACCCAGACTCACCACACGCGACCCAAGCATAAAACCATATCGTCTAAGGCTCATAAGCTGCTGAATACTCTCTCAAATATCCCCAAAAGTACCACATTCAAAATACTTACCCTGCAGAGACTTCCTACGAATCTAAAGCCATTACCTTCACCTTCCTGATACTGATATATAGAACCCGTGATGATGTAGATATGCCACAAGTCTTGACACCCTCTAACGTACATCTCAATCACACCGACCAATTAGATAGAATCGACCTGACCCATTTTCACACTAACATACTAGGAAAGTAATCCACTCACTCGAAGCCACAAGCAAATTCATACACTGCACACACTACACCTTTTAAAATTTCCACTAAATCGTTCAATAGAACCCAATTACCCAACAGAGTACATTACAACCTATATCGAAGAAATTTCCATTACTCGTGACATTCCCAGACCCCACACCTGCAGGATCATAACTGATTTACCAATACATCTCGAACTGAAACCAATACCACACATAGTCGTGCAATCAACTTATCATTAACAGACTCCCCCAGTTGGCTCAAAGCCAACGATCGAGACAAAAAATAACTCACAATGCCCATAATAACACCAACCGTCTAACAGCTCAATTCATCTGTAAATATCGCATTCACCATTGCAATAGTCATGCCAACTTCCACAAGAGATCTAACCTCCAATTACAACATATATCATTTACTGGTAGAAGAGAACTTATTACAGAACTACATAGGAACCACACACCCTAGGAAAACCCGCAGAAGATACCCCTGCCCGCTTAGCCTCAACTGCTATCTCTCCATACACTTCTGAAGACTAGAACTAACATGCAATCACTACACCTTCCTTTATCTGAACACAACAACGCTTATCCTCGAGGCACCACAATACGCGGTAAAAATCGGAAGCGGATGGCAGAACTAACACTGGAGCGGTGGTCACAAAAATCTCGAGCTTCTGGAAGCTCTACCCACACATGTCTGACCACATGGATACCCTCACTGGACACCACGTGTCCCAAGAATGCTACTAAACCGAGCCAAAATTCACACTCGGAGAATTGGCATAGAGCCTTTCCTCCCTGAATCCTTATAATGCCATCCTCAAATACTGAGTATGCTACTCCTGGTTACGCGAATATGCCAGGACGCTATCAATGAATACAATAGCAAGGAGTGCTACTACGGCTGGAATACACTGCTAATCAAATACATGAACGTTACTGGGGAAGATGATCAGCTCAAAAGACATCACCAGGAACTCATAACCCGACAGAAAAATACGCTTCACTCCACAACTACACACATGATAGGTCTTCCAAAATACTCACAACTCAAGGCCACATACCAAATCAAGGCAGAAATCAAACACTCAATAAATCTTACCACATTTCCAGCCAACCCTTTTTTACACAATTCACAGTCTGAACACATCTAACCCTCAAATCACACCCACCACATAGTCATCTAATCACAAATTCTTATCAATAAAAACACGAACGGTCATACAAGTCCCCAATTACATGTTCCCACACAACGAACATCTCAGCAATCAAGCCACAAAATGAATCCGGTCTCAAGTCCTACAGACTAGCCCATACCAATATGCCAAAATCACATCTCATCCATGGAAGCCACAAGCCATCGATGCATAGTTGATAACAAGTGCTCTCGTGCGCATTCGAATACATGGAAGGAATTCAAGAGTTACGCTCTTGGCTGAATACAATGGATTCACACGTCAAGAATTCAAGAATGTGAGATTTTTCTTAAGGGTTCCGCAACCTCTCGAAGATAAGTACAGACGTCTCCGTACCAATCCGCAAGACTATACTAAACCTGCTCATGACCGGTGAGTCCTACGTAACCTAGCGCTCTGATACTAAACTGTCACGACCCCAAATCTAGGCCAGTCGTGATGGCGCCTATCGTGGAACTAGGCCAGCCAAAACTACACGTGAATCATAATAAGCTTCCATTTACATCTTTATTATACTGATTACTCATAAAGGTTTCCTTTAAACATTTATAAAATAGTTAAAGCTATACTGAATATTAATACAACCCCTGAGAACCTGGAGTCACTGGTCATGAGCATATACATAAAATATACAACTCAAACTAAAATAAATTCTATATAGTAAGCAGGAGAGGGAGTAGGACTGCGGACGCATGCAGCTAACTCGCAAACCTCCGAGAATATCTGGAACGGATAGACAGCTCACCCTGCCCTAACACCTGAATCTGCACACAAGGTGCAGGGAGTAATGTGAGTACACCAACTCAGTAGTAATGAAAATAAATCAGGTCTGAGCAGCAAGAAACACATAAAATCAATCTCATCAAAGCACAAGATGCACAGCCTTTCTTTCCAACAGTGTAAACATAGATTTATGAAATCATCATACCTTAAAACCAACTTCAGAAAAATCCTTTGAAGAATGTATATTTTCAACAACTTCAAACCGAAAGATTTAGTATGAAAATGAAATGAATCATATAGAGGCCCCTCGGGCAAAACATATTTCATAAGTTCAGAGTGAAAGTAGTAAAATCATAAGTAGCCCCTCGGGAGAAAACATGTATCATAATCAGCCCCTCGGGCATACCTCACAGTCACTCATAATCAGTCGCTCAGCACCTCACAGTCACTCAGCACCTCACAGTCACTCAACACCTCACAGTCACTCATGTCTCCCAATCACTCGTCACTCGGCACTCGGTACTCTGTGCGCTCACTGGGGGTATGTGCAGACTCCGGAGGGTCTCCTTCAGCCCAAGCGCTAATATCAAGCCACCTCGTGGCGTATCATATCCTCACAATCAGGCCCTCGGCCTCACTCAGCAGAACCACTCAAAGAGCCCCTTGGGCAAATAAGTAAAACAGGGTACTCGACCCAAAACATCATTTTTAAATCTCAAAGTAGTGTAAATCAGGATGAGTTTCGAAAACAGTAAGCATAATGTAGCTGAGTGAAATCATCAACAAGTAGTGAGGAAACAGCAGTAAAAAGTCCCCAAGGGGTCTAAACAGATCGGCACGAGGCCCAAAACACGGCTTCTATCCCAAATATTTCAACAATCTTTAGAACATAATTTAACATAAGGTTTTGAGTAAAATATGCAACTCATTATTTGCTGCGGAGAGGACCTACTTCAATCCAAAAATCAGTGTGCGTCACATACTCGTCATCCGACATGTGCGCCATTCTAAAATCAGTGAAAAATATGTAGTTCGGGGTTCCATACCCTCAGGACAAGATTTATAACAATTATTTACCTCTACCGGGGAACAACACTAGTCCGCTATGCTCTTGCCCTCGAATTGGCTCCCAATTGCTCCGAGTCTAGCCAAAAACAGTTTAATATCATTAATATATATCAAAGGGACACAACCCAATCGAAAACTATCAAATTATACAAGAATCTCGAAATTCAGCCAAACCCGAGCCCCGAGTTCTGAGCCCCGGGCCCACATCTCGGAATTCGATAAATTTTACATCACAATAACCCTTATCCTCCCACGAGACCGCACATACCAAGAACATCAAAATCGGACCACAATTCCCTACCCAAATTTCCAAAAGAATATCCAATCCTCCACTCATTCTTCCCATCATTTACCTACTTTAATCCTCAAATTTACAAGCCTAATCCGAATCAAAATAGCATAGAAAATATTTTACTAACCCGAGAACTTAGCTTCACTGAAGAACCACGAATTTCCTCTTCAATTTGTCTTCACAAGAACTCCAACCGCATGCAAAAATGGTGGAATAAATAAAATTTCACGGAAGCCCCTTTTTATACTGTTCCGCCCAGAGATTCCGCACCTGCGGACACTCGCACCTGCCGACCCACACCTACGGTCCCAGGTGCGCACCTGCGCAATTCCCTAACGGACCAAATTCTCGCACCTACGACCCTTCTCTGCATATGCGGCTTCGCAGGTGCGGCCATCTCTTTGCACCTGCAGACTCCTCCTTCATAGACTCCCTTCGCACTTGCGCATGTTCTTTTGCACCTGCGGCTACCCTTCCGCAGGTGCGGCCAACACCAAAAACTTACACCAGCAGCCTTTTGCTGCAAATTTTCCAAGTTCAACACTCTACCAACCATCAGAAATCAATCCTGAGCCCCTGGGGGACCCTACCAAATATACCAACACACCCCATAGAATTATTCAACTTAGTCGAACCTTCAAAACCCGAAAACAACATGAAAACACAAAAATTACATCAAATTCAAACCTATGAACTTTACAACTCCCAAATTTTGCCAACGACGCCGAAACCAACCAAAACACCTCTGATTGACCTGAAATTTTGCACACATACTCAAATGACATTACGGGTCCGTTCCAACTTCCAAAATTCCATTTCGACCCCGATAGCCTATTTTCCAATGCCGGCCGGAAATCGCCAAAAATTAACTTTCGCCAATTCAAGCCGAATTCTACACTGGACATCAAAACTCCATTCCGAACACACTCCTAAGTTCCAATTCACCTAACGAAACCATCCGAGCCATAAAATCTGCATTCTGAGGTTGTTCACCAATAAGTCAACTCTCAGTTGAATTTTTCAACTATTAGGCTACCTTGAGAGACTAAATGCCTCAATTCTCACTATGACCACTGTGAACCCGAACCAACCGACCCAACACACATAAATGAAGCTGAACCACCTAAACTGAAGCAGAAACGGGGAAAGTGGGGCTAAAATCTCGGAATGACCGGCCGGGTTGTTACAATATGCCTGTTTACCTTTATCACTAAACAATTCTGTTAAATAGCCCTGTTTTAATAAATTTTCTACTTCACCTTGTAAAAATTTACAATCTGCAGTTTTGTGCCCATGATCGTTGTGAAATNGTGTCTCTTCCTTTTGGTCTATAGTCCGACCTAGTGTTTTCGAACCTGGGGCGGATATCGCGTCCCGGGGGTCCTAAGTAAGGATCGTACCTGTTTTTACATGATCTTCGATCTGATTCAAGATGCCTGGATCTGGAATGATCTTCATCTCTCGAACAAGGAATGATATCTTCTTCTATTATAAGTTTAGTATTGTACCTCTTATATATATCGTTCCATGTTGTAGCGAGGAATTCTCTTAGACTTTCCTTAAGTCATCTCGTGGCTTCTGAGCTTTTATCATTTAGGTTGCTTGCAAATGCCATGGCTGCCCAATTATCAGGATCCCTGTGTAACTGCATTCTTTCTCGTTGAAACCTGTCTACAAACTCACGGAGTAGTTTCGTGTCTCCTTGTTTTATTTTGAATATGTCTTTCATTCTCTTCTCAACTTTTTGTGCACCAGAGTGTGCTTTTATAAATGCATCTGCAAGCTCAGCGAAAGAGTCAATAGAATTTTCAGGGAGAAGAGAATACCAGGTTAGGGCTCCTTTGGTAAGTGTTTCCCCAAATTTTAGGACTGATTCAATCTCTTGTTTCGTTAAGTCGTTGCCTTTTACCCCAGTAGTGAAATCAGTCACATGGTCGCGTGGGTCAGTTATTCCACCATATTTGGGAATGTCAGGCATTTTAAACTTCTTGGGAATAGGCAAGGGTGCCGCACTTGGCTTCCAGTGTTGTTGAGAATATTTATCAACATCGATGCATTTGATGATAGGTGGTACTCCAAAAAATTGTTCAATGCGATCGTTCTGCTCCTTCATCTGTTTCTGCATGGTTAGCAATAAATTTTGTAATTCTGAGTTATTAGATATACCTAGTCTTGTTTCGAGAGATTCATTAGGAGTATCTCCTCTTCCTGAGTTTTCCAACCTAGACTGAGGATTTTCCATGGTGATGGTGTTATTGGGGGGTCGGCGGTGTAGGTAATGCGGCCGGTAATCCTCTCGCAAATTCTTGCTTAGCTTGGCTCACATACTCTCCAATCATTTGCTTTACACGATCTTGTTCCATAGTTTGATCATTATCACCATTGTTGTTATCGGACCTTTCTGGGGATTGGTCTCTCTAACCACGTGGAGTTCCTGAAGGCAATGGAACTGGAGTTCCACTCCTTTGCTGGTTGTTGTCGTTGGAGTTTGACATAATTCGGAGGATATCACTTGAAACATAAACAAAGATTATCAGATTCCCGATAATGGAACCAATCTGTTTAACCAAAGAATTAGACCCTTTGACTAAAGCTTATTTTAAGATGAATACGGGTTACTAATAATCAAAATAATGAAGAAAAATGAATAATAGACAGTATTGCAGAAATAAAAAATCGAAGTTAATTGTATTCTAGAATCATGACTTTACAAGTTGTATTCCCCTCCCTTATATAGGAGATTCTTACAACGTACGTGATCGCGCTCAACTATGTCTTATATAAAGACTAAACGGGCGTTGCAAATATAAATCTGGGGTATTAAGCCCAGAGTCGATCCCACGAAGAATTAAACGTATCAATTGATTTTATGAAATACTAAACTGGTGTTTAATCAAGTTTCTCAAGACTTTTTAATATCAAGTTGTGTTGTTTAACTAATTCTACTCACTAAATAATCAACTAGTAATTAATCTAACAATTTAATGTAAACAATAATATTAAAGGTCTAAGGTAATGGTTTCCCCCGTTGGTGAATTCTTTCTCGGATACTTCTTATAGCTTAATTAATCGTCTCAATCAATCATGAACTCTCAATCTACCATAANTCTACCAAAACCCTAGATTAAAACTTAGCTACTCATGTTTAAACTAAACAAAACTACAAGAAATTGCATAATGGAAATATAAAATAAGAATTACTATATGTAGAAATCGATGTTCTAGCTCTTCAATGGGATTTTCTTCTTGTCTACTGTTAATCCACAAAATTCCCCTTTATTTGTGTTTTAGGAGTCTATTTATAGGTTTAGGGTGAACCCTAACCGTGTAGGAGACTTCTATTTCACTTAGGAAACACTTAAACTCGTCAAACTCGGACTTGGGCGACACTGGACACCCCTGGCGTTTGGGCTCTAACGCCCCCCTAACGCCGGGGGGGCTGGAGTTATGGCTCTAACGCCCCCCTAACGCCAGGGGGGAAGGCTTTATGGGGTAAACTCCCCCTAACGCCAGGGGGGGCCAGGCTTCATGGGGCAAACGCCCGGCTATCGCCCGGGCATCTCCTTTTGCGTATTTTCGACGTACTTGCATCCCTTTAGCTCCGTTTCCATCTCCAATTCACCTACACATAAAATAAACTCCATTAAGCACATAACAAGTGTAATTTTATAATTAACTCTCATAAAATGTAAGGTATATCACATGTTAAACTATGCAATTTAGTCCCGCATCAGTACGACTCTTGTTATGGTTACTCATTAATGACTAATTATGACATTAATGAGGTGTTACAAAGGATAACGGTAATTGGGGTTCAGTTACATAACTTTCGAGTAATCAATTGTGGGTCCTTGAATCTGCCCATAGCTTTGTCTAGATTCATTCTGACTGTGCCTCTCTCCCGTTTTGATCAAGTCGAGTTTTCCGTGGCTGATAAGTTCGTGGGTTTACTAAACCGTGCCTCTTTGTACCGTATCTCTTCAAAGAATCACATCCAGCTGTCGTGTTTTCCGTTGTCCACGTGACTGGCTGAGTTGTCAAAAGTTGGCTTACGTGGGAAACTCTTTTTTATCAATACACCAACATCCCTCCTAAACATGTCGTGATGGCACCTAGTCTCTATGACTAGGTAAGCCTAACCATTCTGGAAAATACCAATAACGGAAACAAATGTTAACTTCTAACTACAATAGATATTGAATAAACAAAATGATGTCGCTCGACATGTACAATAACCAAACTCTAACTTATGCAGTTTTCCCAAAACCCGGAACTGATGGGACTCCATTCTGGAATCTTCTTCACACAGTTCTGACTACGGTCAAAATCCTAAGACTTAAGCTTGCGTTTAGGAACTAAGTGTCCCAGAACACTCTGAAACCACAAGCAACACCTCCCGGCAAGACACATATGCAAAAAGACACGGGGACAGCAGTAGATAGGGGATCGAGGCTATAACTCTCAAAATGACCGGCTAGGTCGTTACAGTAGTAATCATGTATATCATGAGAAGCTAATAAAGTAACCCTTGAATGACAATAAATCAGACCCGAATAACCATTACTAGAAAATTGTCAAAATCTGTCCAGAGCACATCTGTCACGACCCAAACCAATGGGCCGCGACGGATGCCCGAGTCATACCAATCAAACACCCTTAAGCATGCGTCTAAGATATAAACATGAATAACATCTGCTGAATTACGAAAATAACATACATAAAGGAAACCTGCAAAAAAGGCATATGTACGTATACATGCAGAATACAGTGGGCGAGTCAGCAAGGCTGCTACAGACAACTATACACCCAAAACTGAAAGCCGACAAGGCCACATACTATCCAACTGTACATAACTGTCTACATACCTCTAATAGAAATATAACTATACAAATACGGGACTGAGCCACATCATACCCATATATATACAAACATATCATACCAAAATCAAAAGCAGCTCCGGATCAAGTGGAGCACGCCAACTCTCGCTGATCAAGGATCCTAAGAAAGAGGACCGCCAGCTTGCTTACCTGCACCTGCGGGCATGAAACGCAGGCCTCGTGAAATAGGGCGTCAGTACGAAAAATGTATTGAGTATGTAAGGCATGAAAACCTGTACGTAAAAGACATAGATGAAACGTGGAATAAAGAAATCCATATGTAAATCAAGCTACTGAGTTCAACTAGAATTCACATTTAGAGAATTTTGCAAAATGATTTCTATATGATAAACAATAATACTATAATAAGATGCTGAAACAGTAAACATGGACCTAAGGAACATGATATCTAATGCATGATATGCTTGCATACAATCAGCCCTAAGCTTGAATCTTTAGTGCACACGTAAGAAATGTAAACCTGGAAGCACGGTATCTACCATTTAACCTGGATAACCTATATAACTATCCCCCCCTTTTCACTATCCATTCCCAAATATATGTCTATAGATTATTACAGACCATTGAATACGAATTACACAACTGAAATAGAAGGAAAATAAGAAGTTAACTATAGGGAGCCTACAGAATAGGCTCAAGTCTCCAGGACCTCAATGCCAAGTATTATTTCACAACCTTCTCATAATCTGGGTGTGTCAGAGTTCCCTAAAGACCTCAAGGGCTCCCGGGCAATGCTCACACCCAGATTTCACAGCCAAAATAGAGTAAGTGCAGTGTGGAATGGCCAGCCTATGTGTGTCAAAGTTCAGAGGGAGCTCAAGGGTCCCATGGAAATGCTCACAGAGGTAGTACATATACTTCTAAGAGTATATGTGAGAGTGCTTTTTATTTTTAAAAGGGGTTTAAGTAAGAAAACAGTTTTGAGAAAGGGTAAGTAAGAAAACATTTTTGAAGAGGGATATAGAAGTTTAACATCACACAAAGGACCAGGGATAGTCCAACAATAACAAACATGGGTAATGGGGTTTGAGGGACAAATACAGAGCATGTGAGGGCAGGCATGTACCAGGCAGACACACATATAGGCATACAATCAAAAAATCCTAAGGGTTCAGAGGATTACGGGTACAATAAAGTACTAGGTTAGATTAACACCTAAAATAACTAAGACCATGATTAAACTAATGTACCAGTCATAGGCATGTAAGAAGTAGGTGCTAAGTATACAGAAACATGCTGGTCATAAACAAATAAAGCCTAACTTAACACGCAGAGGGGAGTTCAGGATCCTAGATACATGCTGAATAATAAGTAAAAGCAAATTAGAAGCATACTGAATTACAACAGTAGTAGAAACATGTTGGTTTGAGGACTGAAATCTAAACTAGAACATACCAGTGAAGTGAAGAAAGAAATAACACAAACAGGAAGTAGGAGATGCACAATAGTTAGCCTTGGCTTGCAGCCGGCTAAATTAGAATAGTAGTAGTTAGCACAAAAGAGAGAGCAAGAGTTTTTTAATTGTGAGAGAGAGATTTTGAACAGATCTGTTCGTCTCTCTTTCTATCCTAAAGAGAGCATATATATAATAGTTTTAAGGTTAGGTAAATAAGGTATGAATCATGTTAGCATAACAATTGAAGAATTCAGAACCAATCAATCAGGAAATTAAGGCAAGTACTCCCTTAAGTTAAGGGAATTGATTCAAACGGTAAGGATCATGTAGCAAATAAGGCAAGAAGGGCCAGTTCATGATTAATAAGGAAGGAATAAATTTTGTTCAGTAATTATAAGAACTCAGAATCAGTAAAATAAGAATCAGCCCAAGTCTCCCTTGATTAAGGGAGTCATTTAAAACGGTAAGGAAGAGGTGGCAAAGAAGGAAAACAATTCACATAGCGGGGTATAAGGTAATAATTCAAACATTGCAAGTACAACATAAGTAATTAGGGCTAGGTACCTAGTGTCTAATTAAGGAAATTAATAGTGTAGTCAACCACAAAATAAGGTGATAGAATGATTTGAAGTTGTAAAAGAACAAGGAAAGTAGTCAAAAATCAGTAAAGAGTATCCACACAAGAAATCAAAGATTCGAAATTGGTACTAATTAAGGGAAGGCCTCATGTATCTAAGGAAACATTCAGAATCATCAGAGGATATCGTATGAAAAATCAGTATAATACTACTCACAATCATTCAGGGATTCAAGACAGTAATAATTCAAGCAGGGTGAACACACAAGAAGCAGCATAATCGAAGACCCAATAGCATAGTGAAGAAATAATCACAAAGAAACAGAGATTACTCATGGGAAACAGACACACATACAAATCGAAAGAAAAAGACATGCTCAGAATTTAGAACACATTTTAACACAATAAATCATGATTAAAAGTGATAAAATGTTTAAGAATATGAGAAAAATCACTTGAACTTTGAGAAATCGTTTGAAGAAAAGGTTTCAGAAACCCTAAGTGAAAAACTTGTTTTAAAAATGGAAAACCTTTAAGAAAAAATGTAATATACTCGTAATAAACCCGGATCTAGTGTAAATCTAAGAGAATAGGAAGTATCAAATGTTAGGGTTTTACCAAAAAACCTCTGAGAGGACGAAAAGAACCTCGAACAGCAATGGCTTGAGCCTGAGAGGTCATAGCCTTTCTCAGAATCAAGCTTTTGGAGGCTTGAAGTGAACATGGACACTAAGGGTGTAAGCAGACGGGTTCTCACCCTTTGAGGGCCTTAGGGAGGACATCACCGGCATAGGAGAGCCATGAGAGGCAAGAGGACGAAGTCTTCAAGGTCTCCGGCAAAGGGGTGGCCGGAGAAGATGAAGGAGTTCATCGAAACTAAAGAGACGGAAGTCTCCAGAAGAGACTAGAGAGAGAGAGAGAGATGAGAGTAGAGAGATGATGGGTCGTGAGAGAATGAGGGGTCAGGAAGGTAGTTGGGGTTTAATTATGGTAACAAATATCTGGGTCGTTGACCTAATTTGATCAACGGCTCAGATTGGTTTGAAATTGGGTCGGGTAAGGATTTGGGTTTTGGGCTGGGTAGATTAGGTTAAATAAATCAGGTGGGTTGGGTTTAGAGTTAGGCTATAATTTAAATAAATGTGGCTAATTGTTAAATACCCATTAAAATTAAAATAAATAATTAATAAAACAACTAATAATTATACAAAAAATGAAATTGAGGTTAAATAAGTATAATTAAGTTAATTAGATAATATAAAAAATATAAAATGGCTAATCAATGATTAAAATGGTATAAAATATACGATTAAGCTATAATTGTAAAATTGATGTAATTATAATTAAATAATGCCAAAATTGACTAATTTATAAAAGAATTAAATCCTGACAGGGCTAGAATGGTATATTGAGCTAAGAAATAATTTGAAATTACTTGTAATGTAATTTATGAATAGTTATTGAATATAAAACACTAAATAAATAGGAAAATAAATTGATAAAATTATGAAAAAATGCCAATTATTATGAAAAGTGATTTTGAGGTATATATGCAAATTTAAAAATAGTTTTAAGAAAAATTGGGTATCAACAACTAGACTCTGCAACACCCATAGTATAGAGGATATAGTGCACTCCTCGAGAACCCTGGGCATCCTATGGTGCTAAGCCAACAAAAGTAGGAGGGTGGTACTTCTTGTACCTCTCGAGCCAGAGCTCCTCCTCCTCAGAAACTGCCTCCCTAGCCTCGGGCCAAACTGGGGCTACCGACTACACTAGTATGACCTCTGGAACCTAGTCGATCTGGACTCGCTGCTCTTGGCTATGGGCGGCAGGACTTTGTGCTCCTCCCCCAACCTGAGATGTGGCAAGAGAAAGTGGTATCAACCCTACCTGAGCCAAAATGTTGAACATACTCAGAATCTGGGCGAGGGTCTTCTGAAGAGCTGATGCAGTAACATGCGTCTCAGGTGCCTGCGCTCCAAATGGAGCTACTAGTGGTTCCTTTATAGCAGCTCGTGCGGGTTCTCTAGTTGCAACACGTGGACGTCCTTGGCCTCTACCCTAGTCCAGACCTCTCGTGGCTCTAGCATGGGGCGCGGTTGTCTGGTCATCCAATCTAGATGTACGTGTCCTCACCATCTGTGAGAGAATAGAAAGGTAGAAATTTAGAGTCTGAAGTCAAAATATCGCACGATAAGGAATAAAAGAAGTGAAGCTTTAGCCTCCCAAAGATAAGTACAGACGTCTCTGTACTGATCTGCGAGACTCTACTAAACCTACTTGTGGCTCATAACACCTATGAAACTAGAACTCTGATACTAACTTGTCACGACCCTAATTTCCCTCTATAGGATGTCGTGATAGCACCTAGTCTTTAAGACTAGGTAAGCCTAACAAGTATGCGGGATAACGAAATATAAAATAGAAACTCAAATCTCAACATATAAAATAAATCAACCGCAATTTAAAATAGCTACAACTCCCAAAACCCCGTAGAAATAAGCCATAAACTTCTAAGAGAAATGCTAAGTGTCTCTACATATCAAAGTCTAAGGTAAATAAAGAAAACAACATAGTAAGGATAGAGGGGGACTCTGAGATCTGCGGACACTGGCAGATGAACCTTGAAGTGTTCATGCATGGTCTATCTCACTGGTATTTGTCCTGATACAAAGAACTTGGATATGCATAAAAAGATGTGCAGAAGAGTAGCATGAGTACACCACAACGGTACCCAGTAAGTGCCAAGCCTAACCTCAATAGAGTAGTGACGAGGTTAGGTCAGGGCCCTACTGGAATTAAAAGGAAGCATGACAGAAGATATAATAATATAATGAAGAGACTGAGAGTTTAACAATGAGAAATTACAGAAAGCTAACAACATAGAAAATAGAGGTAAACAATATGAGCGCTCCCGAGGTGCCACCTCGTAGTCCGAAAAGTAAATACACAACAGGGGAGCTCTCGAGGTACTTCTTCGTAGTCCCAAAAGTAAATACACAATATGGGAGCTCTCGAGGTTCCGTCTCATAGTCCCAAAAGTAAATATGAAATAGAGGAGCTCCCGAGACACTGCCTCGTTGTCCCAAAAGTAAATATGCAATAGGGAAGCTCCTGAGGTACTGCCTCGTAGTCCCAAAAGTAAATACACAAATCGTGGCCGATGGAACAATGAATTTATATCAAGGAACCCTAAAGTTAAAGACTAAATAAAATTTGAAGGAAACAATAATTCAACTAAGCATGTTTCATATATTGAACGTAAGAATTAAAACACGTAGACATGCGATAGTAGGCTAAACATGGTAACTACACATGCTAAGGCAACTCAATTAAGGAATTAAAAGAAAACTACTTAGCAAGAACCAGATTCTTCAACATTTAATCCAAGTACGCACTCGTCACCTCGTGTACACTACCTTTATGTATTTCAAATACCATAACAGTACCAAAACCTAAGGGGAATTTCCTTCTCACAAAGTTAGACAAGTCACTTACCTCAAATCAAGCTCAATCAGTCAACGCCTTTCCCTCGATTTTCTGATTCCGAACAGCCGAAATCTATCCATAAGCAATTACATACTATGAATATAACTATAAGAAACTAATTTAAATAATGAATCTAGGACTTTAACCAAGAATTGAAAAATTGCTCCAAAAAGTCGACCCGATTCCACGTCTCGGAATCAGGTAGAAGTTACAAAATACGAACACCCATTCGATATCGAGTTCACCCATACCAAAATTAATCAAACCCGTTACAAAAATCTCGATCAAAACCTCAAAATTCGGCCTAAGGATTTTTCAACCCTTTTCACAAATTTCTCAACCCAAATTATTGATTAAATGAAAAATTAATGATATCTTAGTAGAAATTAATCAAAAACAAGTCAAGAATCCTTACCCAAATATTTCCTCCGAGAAACCCTCAAAATGTTGCCTCAATATGAGCTATCTATGTTAAAAAATGGATAATGAAATCAAACCCTCGGACATGGCCCTTTTTTTCTGCACAACAGTTTCATTTCTGCGGGCTTTCAGTCACACCTTCGACGCCGCACCTGCGGAAAACCCATTGCAGGTGCACATTCCACTTATGTCCAGCTTTTCGCTTATGCAGACCAGGGATCGCACCTGTGCGCCGCATCTGCAACGCACCTCCCACTTCTGCGACCACATCCCAGATCAGCCCATCCGCTTCTACGATCAAGCGCTCGCTTCTGCGGGACCCTGACCGCCTCTGCAGTCTCAAATGGTCAGTCTAAATTCTTCTTCTGCGGCCCAAATGCTGCTTCTGTGGTGCTGCACCTGCGGCCAAAAATGTGCAGGTGTGATTGCACTTGACACAACAATGCTTTAGATATGCACCAAGTCCAATTTTGTTCCGGATTCAAGTCTGAATCACGCTCGGCCACCCGGGACCCTATCTAAATACACCAACAAGTCCTAAAACATTATACGGACTTAGTTGAGCCTTCAAATCACATCAAATAATGCTAAAATTATGAATCGCACACCCATTCAAGCCTAATGAACTTTAGAACTTCCAACTTCTACATCTGATGCCGAAACTTATCAAATCAAGTCCGATTGACCTCAAATTTTGCACACAAGTCAAATTTGACATTACAGACCTACTCCCACTTCCGGAGTTGGAATCCAACCCCGATATCAAAAAGTCCATCCCGATCAAATCTTCGAGAATCACCCAACTTTCCAACTTTCGCCAATTAACGCCGAAATGACTTACGGACTTCCCAATTAACATCCGGAGGTTCTCAATCACCCTATGGAGCTATTGGAATCGTCGAAATTCCATTCCGGATTCGTCTTCACACAAATCAAACTAAGGTCAGTTCCTACGACTTAAGCTTCCATTTTAGGGACTATGTGTTTCAATTCTCTTTGAAACTAAAAAACCAAACCTTCCGGCCACAAAACCACAAAATGAGATAGACGAAGAAATAAATAGGGGTTCGAGGCTAATACTCTCAAAATCACTGGCCGGTTCATCACAAATAATTTATATGTGTTTGACCATTTTGACCATTAATACCAACCAATTTAGGTCGGTAACTTTATAATTATATAAAAAAGTAATTTTTTATTATTGAAAAAAACAATTGAAACTGGGAAAAAAAATAAATTAAAATTTCTGACTGTCATCAGTCGGTATTCTATAAAAAATTTAATTAATCTTTTGTTTGGTAGATAGTATGCATCTGACAAGGATTTGGTCAACTATTAAACATTTTTCGATCGCAGTTGGCCGGAATTTTCAATTTTATAAGATAAGAAAACTTTCTTTTTTATGGGACCATGTTTTTTGACTGATTGTGGTCGGTATTTTTATGTATAGTTTGTTATTTGAATTTTTTGACCAATTTACTTTATTTCAGGACGACTTCGGTTTATTTTTTTTGACCAATTTTGGTCGATATTGTGATGATCCAAATCAATGGGCCGCGACGGGTGTCCGAGTCCTACCTGTCAAACACCTCTAATGTGTGTCTACCTGCTACATGTCTGCCCTCACATGCTCTGTATTTGTCCCTCAAACCCCATTACCCCTGTTTGTGATTGTTGGACTATCCCTGGTCTTTTGTGTGATGTTAAACTTCTATTTTCCTCTTCAAAAATGTTTTCTTACTTACCCTTTCTCAAAACTGTTTTCTTACTTAAACCCCTTTTAAAAATAAAAAACACTCTCACATATACTCTTAGGAGTCTAGGTCCTGCCCCTTCTGTGTGAGCATTGCCTTGGGACCCTTGAGCTCCCTCTGAACTTTGACACATAGAGACTGGCCATTCCACACTAAACTTACTCTATTTTGGCTGTGAAATCTGGGTGTGAGCACTGCACGGGAGCCCTTGAGGTCTTTAGGGAACTCTGACACACCCGGATTATGAGAAGGTTGTGAAATAATACCTGGCATTGAGGGCCTGGAGACTTGAGCCTATTCTGTAGGCTCCTTATAGTTAACTTCTTATTTTCCTTCTATTTCAGTTGTGTAATTCTTATTCAATGGCCTGTAATAATTCGTAGACAGATTTTTGGGAATGGATAGTGAAAAGGGGAGGATAGTTATATAGGTTATCCAGGTTAAAGGGTAGATACCATGCTTCTAGGTTTACATTTCTTACGTGTGCACTAGAGATTCATGCTTAGGGCTGATTGTATGCAAGCATATCATGCATTAGATATCATGTTCCTTAGGTCCATGTTTACTGTTTCAGCATCTTATTATAGTATTATTGTTTATCATATAGAAATCATGCGCTAGGATTAAACATTAATATAAACTTGTTATTCATGTAAACCAGTTCTAATATCGCTGTAACATTGTGGTACACCTAGGAATCATGCTTAGGATAATAATGCGCTAATAAAGAAGTCATCATCATACTTGCTGCATAGCATGTTCAAATACTGTGACTTAATGCATTTAGAAATCCTGCCTAGGAATTATGCATACCACCCATTCTGCATTTCTATGTGTTCATATTAGATATCATGTCTTAGGACCTCAGTCAACACCTAGTTTAACTACTGATTGCATGAAAAAGGCCCTAAAAATAGTTTCACCATGTTTTCAAACAACTGGTAATAGTTCTGTATTTTTGCAACACCTAGGTACAGCATGTTTAGGCGAACTAACTTGTAATAGTTTCTTTAATAATCGTGTAATTACTGAGTATTTTCATACGCTTAGGCAATGCTTAGGTATTAAATCTATTAAAAGTGGAAACATACTCCTTTATACCTGCTGCTTGACTATTAATGGTTATAATCAGTAAGAAGTTGATAAAATTCACCCTCTGAAATTAGTAATAAAGTTGCATCACTATTGTACTCTCACCTAGATATAATGCCTTAGGTTCTGAAGGGCCTTACTTGTGTTTGAGTCGTGCTAATAATGTGCATAATCTGTTGAGGAATACTTGGGCCTCGTATCTGCTCTTATTTGTTTTCCCCTTATCTGAAGTCCTAATTGTCGTTGTTTGTCGCTTAGAATCTTTTCCTTTAAACCTAGGGGTCAACCAAGTACTTCCTTTCAGGATAGTAGTCCTAGCCTCCTCCAGGACTGATAGTAGGGGACGGGTAATAGCACGCAATAGAGTCTGTGACCAACACACGCTTTAATTACTTTCACGGGGTGGGACGGGTATAATATGGATATGATGACCGGTGCGCTAATACCACGTGTAGCCCCTCTTCGAGGAGTGATTACCGGGTATTGCATTGATGTGATCCATATTATTATAAACCTAAGACACCTTTATATACTAGCTCGTAATTCCTTTTTAAAACCTAATCTTCTTTACTGTTTTCTAAACATCTGCATGCTTAAGATTTAAATCCCCTCTTATTTGAGCCTTTACTTGTTATTTGCTAGTTGTACAAATTCACGAAACCATTTGGCCGGGAAACACACTTGTGGATCCTGAGGGGTTCCTAACACCTTCCCTTTAGGATAATTTCAAGCCCTTACCCAAATCTCTGGTTAGCAACGTAGTTATAATTAAACCCCTTGGGTGACCTAACGCACAGTTAAAATCTTTACGTCGCGACTCTTCAAAATATGCAAACCCCTTTCCCAAAAGGAAAGAGTTGTCCCAACCAATGTCATAAACCTGATATTCCACGAGGAGGAAAAAAGGGGCACGACACTAGTGTGGTTTCTTTCACTACGTTCTAGCTTAGAGGAGTGGCCTATCAGTGGTGGCGAGCATATGAGTTGGGTAATCCATCTGAGGCAGCTTCACTTACTTAGACTCAGTTCTCAAATATGTTTGTGATGGAATATGTTCCCCAGAGTTTGAATAGTTGCACCATAGTTCTATGAGCGTGTCGAAGTATGCAGTCCAGTTTAGTGATTTGGCTAGAAATGCACCAGCCTTGGTTGCTACTATTAGATAGCGGGTCCGGTTATTGATCGAGGGGATCAACCCCAATATCAGGTTTAACATGGCCTAAGAGTGGGACATGGACATTGCATACCAGCAGGTAATGGGGATTTCTAGGAGGTTGGAGGGCGTGCTGATTCGGGAGAGAGAGGAGAGAGAGGCCAAGAGGTCTCGAGAGTTTGGAACATAAAGTGGTACTCATTCCCCAACTGCATCTTGTCATGGTACGAGCTATGTGAGTCTCCCTGTTCATTCAGCACTTCTAGTTGTAGCGGTATTATGAAGTACTAGTGTCTAGCGCACTTCCAGCACGGGGTGCTTTCAGCGGTCAGTCCAGCCGATCACGCCCAAGCCAGCCACAGCAGCCTCGTCTTCTGAGAGCTTGTTTTGAGTGCGGTGACTCGTCATGTGGTGAGGGATTTCCCCAGACTCGGGAGGGGTGCACCTCTGCAGGCTATTCAGACTCCACGTATTCCACTGGGTCCTCAGGCTTCTCAGTTTATGGTTGCCTCACCAGTTGCCACCCCACCTGCACAGCCAACTACAGGTGTAGTTTGGGCAGATAGAGTTCGCTCTAGAGGGGGAAGCCAGGCTAGATATTATGTCGTTCCTGCTAGGACGAAGGCAGTTACATCTGACTCTATTATCACAGGTATTGTTTTGGTCTATTATAGAGATGCATCAGTCTTATTTGATCCAGGATCCAATTATAGGTGCTCCTGTCTTGTTTGTAAAGAAGAAGGATGGTTCTATGCAAATGTGTATTGATTATCACCAATTGAACAAGGTTACTGTGAAGAACATGTATCCATTACATCGTATTGATGACCTATTTGATTAGATTCAGGGTGCCAGAGTGTTCTCCAAAATTGACTTACATTCAGGCTATCATTAGTTGAAGATTACGAAGCCAGATATCCCGAAGACTGCTTTCAGGACTTGGTATGGTCATTATGAGTTTCTTGTGATGTCTATTGGGATGACCAATGCCCCAGCAGCCTTCATGAACTTGATGAACCGTGTGTTTAATCCCTATATTGACTCGTTCATCATTGTGTTTATTGACGATATTCTGGTGTACCCCCAGAGTCGGGAGCATCATGAGCAACACTTTAGGACTCTGCTCCATAATTTTAGGGAGAAGAAGTTATATGGAAAATTTTTGAAGTATGAATTCTGCCTAGATTCAGTGGCATTTTTGGGTCACGTAGTATCGAGTAAGGGGATCAAGGTAGACCTGAAGAAGATCAAAGCAGAGCAGAGTTGTCCCAGACCATCCTCAGCCACAGAGATCCAGATTTTCTTGGTTTGGCGGTGTATTACCGTCGATTTGTAGAGGATTTCCCGTCTATTGTCGCATCTATGACCAGATTGACCCAGAAGGATGCTCCATTCAGGTGGACCAAAGAATGTGAAAAGATCTTTCAAAAGCTTAAGACAGCTTTGACTATGGCCCAAGTGTTGGTATTGTCTACTGGTTTGGGTCCTATACTGTGTATTGTGATGCTTCGCACATTAGTCTCGGTGCGCTTTTGATGCAGGACGGTAGGGTGATTACTTATGCGTCTAGATAGCTGAAGGTGCATGAGAAGAACTATCATGTCCATGAACTCGAGTTAGCAGCTATTGTTCACGCCTTGAAGATCTGGCAGCACTATTTGTATAGTGTCCGTTGTGAGGTCTACACCGATCACCGGAGTCTACAACATTAGTTTAAATAGAAGGATCTTAACTTACGGCAGCGAAGATGGTTGGAGCTACTAAAGGATTATGATATCACCATTATTTATCATCCCGGGAAGGCCAATATGGTGGCCTATTCCTTGAGTTTCAAGGCGGAGAGATTGAGCAGCTTAGCATATCTACCGATAGTAGAGAGGCCTTTAGCCTTAGACGTTCAGGACTTGGCCAACCGGTTTGTCAGGTTGGATGTTTTCGAGCCAAGTCGAGTTTTGGCTTGTGTGGTTTCTCAATCTTCTCTTTATGATCGTATCAGAGAACATCAGTATGATGACCCCCATCTGCTTGTCCTTAAGGACACGGTTAAGCAAGGTGATGCCAAGGAAGTCACTATTAGATATGACGGTGTATTACGGATGCAGGGCAGGTTATGTATGCCCAATGTAGATGGTTTGCGTGAGTTGATTCTACAGGAGTCTCACAAGTTGTGGTACTCCATTCATTGGGGTGCCGTAAAGATATATCAGGACTTGAGACAGCACTATTGGTGGAGGCGGATGAAGAATGACATAGTGGAATATGTAAATCGTTGCCTAAATTGTCAGCAGGTGAAGTACCACCAGCAGCCAGGTGGATTACTTGAGAAGGTAGAGATTCTGGAGTGGAAAAGGGGACGGATCACTAAGGATTTCGTTGTTGGGCTCCCGTAGACTTCGAGGAAGTTCGATGCAGTTTGGGTGATTGTGATAGACTGACTAGGTCAGCTCATTTCATTCATGTGGTTACTGCTTACTCTTCGAAGCAGCTGGCTCAGGTTTACATTCACGAGATTATCAAGCTTCATGGCGTACCGGTATTTATCATCTCTTATCGGGGTACGCAGTTTACATCACGGTTCTAGAGATCCGTACAACATGACTTGGGTACTCAAGTGGAGTTGAATACAGCATTTCACCCTATGACGGACGGCCAGTCCGAGCGCACTATTCAGATATTGGAGGATATGCTTCATGGGTGTGTGATGGATTTTGGGGTGCAAGGGATAAGTTCTTGCCACTTGCAGAGTTTTCCTACAAGAACAGTTATCGGTTGAGTATTCAGATAGAACCGTATGAGACTTTGTAAGGTAGGCGATGCCGGTCTCCAGTGGGTTGGTTTGAGCTGATCGAGGATAGGCTATTGGGTACAGAGTTGGTTCAGGATTCTTTGGAAAATATTAAATTAATTCAGATCGACTTTGTATAGCCTAGTCCAGACAGAAGAGTTATGCAGATTGGAAGGCTTGCGATGTTGCAATCATGGTTGGGCAGCGGGTCTTGCTCCGAGTATCGCCCATGAAGGGCGTTATGAGGTTTGAAAAGAAGGGCAAGTTGCGCCCTAGGTATATCGGACCTTTTGAGATTCTTGGAGGGTTAGAAAGGTGGCTTACAAACTTGCGCTTCTAGTCTCTCTGCAGTTCATCCAGTTTTCCATGTTTCCATGCTTCGGAAGTATCACGGTGATCTATCCCATGTGTTAGACTTCAGCTCAGTCCGGTTGGACAAGGAGCTATCTTATGTTGAGGAGTCGGTGGATATGCAGGTTCGAAAGTTGAGGTCGAAGAGCATTGCTTCAGTGAAGGTTCAGTGGAGGGTTCATCTGGTTGAGGAGGCGGCTTGGGAGACCGAGCATGATATGCGCAGTCATTATCCTCATCTTTTCACCACTTCAGGTATGTCTCTATACTCGTTCGAGGATGAATGATTGTTTTAAGAGGAGAGGATGTAACGACCCGGCCGGTCGTTTTGAGAGTATTAGACTCGAACTCCTATTTATTGTTTCCTCTATCTAGTTTTGTGGTTTTGTGGCTCGTCGGGAGGTTTGGTGTTTTAGTTTCAAAGAGAATTGGGACACTTAGTCCCTAAAATATAAGCTTAAGTCGTAGGAATTTACCGTAGTTTGATTTGTGTGAAGAAGACTCACTAATGGAGTTTCGATGGTTCCAATATCTCCATAGGGTGATTTTAGTCTTAAGTGTGTGTCCCAATGTTGGTTGGGAGGTCCTAAGGTCATTTTGGTGTTAATTGGCGAAAGTTGGAAAGTTGGGTGATTTTTGGAAGGTTTGACCGTGGGTGGACATTTTGATATCGGGGTTGGATTCTGACTCCAGAAGTTGGAGTAGGTCTGTAATGTCAAATATGACTTGTGTGCAAAATTTGAGGTCAATCGGACTTGATTTGATAAGTTTCGTCATCAGATGTAGATGTTGGAAGTTCTAAAGTTCATTAGGCTTGAATCGATGTGCGATTTATATTATTAGCATTGTTTGATATGATTTGAAGGCTCAACTAAGTCCATATAATGTTTTAGGACTTGTTGTTGTATGCAGACGGGGTCCTGGGGGGCCCTAGGTGTGATTTGGACTTGAATCCGGAACAAAATTGGACTTGGTGCATAGCTGAAGTATTGGTGTGTCTGGTGCAATCGCACCTGCGCATTTTGGGCCATAGATGCGTCACTGCAGAAGCGGCCTTCGAGCCACAGAATTTGGACTGCCAGTTGAGACCTCAGATATGGTCAGGGTTCCCTAGAAGAGGACTCGCAGAAGCGAGCGTTTAATCATAGAAGCGAATGGGCTGGTCTGGGCTGTGGTCGCAGAAGTGGGAGGTGGGTCGCAAATGCAGCTTGCAGATGCGAACCCTGGTCCGCAGAAGTGAAAAGACTGGCCATAAGTGGAATCCGCACCTGGGATGGTTTTTCCAAAGGTTCGGCGTCGTAGGTGCGACTGAGAGCTCGCACAAGCGAAATCGCTAGGCAGAAAAGGGCCAAGTCCGAGGGTTTGATTTCATTCTCTATTTTTGAACCTAGAGAGCTCGGATTGAGGCAAAATTTTGAGTGTTTCTAAAGGGAAATATTTGAGCAAGGATTCTTGACTTGTTTATGATTAATTTCTACTAAGATATCATTTATTCTTCATTTAGTTAGGATTTGGGTTGAGAAATTTGTGAAAAGGTGGAAAAATCCTTAGGCCGAATTTTGAGATTTTGATCATGCTTTTTGTAACAGGTTTGAGTAATTTTAGTATGAGTGAACTCGATATCGAATGGGTGTTCGTATTTTGTGACTTTTACTCGATTCTGAGACGTGGTCCTGGGTCAACTTGCTGGAGCGATTTTCCAATTCTTGGCTAAAGTCGTAGACTCATTATTTAAATAAGATTCTTATTGTTGTATTCATAGTATGTAATTGCTTTTGGCTAGATTTGGGTCGTCTCGAGTCGGAAAATCGAGGGAAAGGCGTTCTTATTGACCGATTGAGCTTGATTTGAGATAAGTGACTTGTCTAACCTTGAGCGGGGAAAATTCCCCTTAGGTTTTTGTATTGTTATGGTATTTGAATTATGTGAAGGTCCTGTACGCCAAGTGACTAGTGTGTACTCGGGTTAAATGTTTAAAAATCCGGTTCTTGTTGAGTAGTCTTCTTTTAATTCCTTAACTAAGATGCCTTAGCATGTGTAATTACCATGTTTAGCCTAATGTCGCATGTGTACGCATCTTAATTCTTACTTGCAATCTGTGCAACATGCTTAGTTGAATTCGTGTTTCCTTGATTTTGTATTCAGACTTTAACTGTAGGATTCCTTGCTGTAAATTCTTTGTTCCATCGGTTACAGGTTGTGTATTTACTTTTGGACTATAAGGTGGTGCCTCGGGAGCTCCCCTATTGCATATTTATGTTTGATACTAAGAGGTGGTACCTTGGGAGCTCCCCTATTTTGTATTTACTTTTGGGACTACAAGGCGGTGCCTCAGGAGCTCCCCTCTTATGTATTTACTTCTGGGACTATGAGGCGGCACCTCGAGAGTGACCCTGTTGTTTACCTCTATTTGATGTGGTGTTACCTTTCTGTAATTTCTCATTGTTAAATTCTCAGTCTCTTCATATCTTCTGCCTTGCTTCCTTTTAATTCCAGCAGGACCCTGACCTGACCTCATCACTACTCTATTGAGGTTAGGCTTGAAATTTACTAGGTACCGTTATGATGTACTCATGCTACTCTTCTTCACATCTTTTTGTGCAGATCCAGGTTCTTCCTATCAGGCTGGATACCAGTGAGATAGCCCATGCGTGGAAACTTCAAGATACATCTGCCAGTGTCTGCAGACCTCGGAGTCCCCATCTATCCTTACTATGTTGTTTTTCCTTATTTTCCTCAGACTCTGATGTATAGAGACACTTAGCATTTCCCTTAGAAACTTGTGACTTATTTCTATCGGGTTTTGGGAGTTGTAACTATTTTAAATCACGGTTGATTTATTTTATATGTTGAGATTTGAGTTCCAGTTTTATGTTCCGTTATTCCGTATAATTGTTAGCCTTACCTAGTCTTACGGAGAAAAATTGTGGACGTGACATTATTATTACTTACAATCTACATATATATAACATCCTAAATTTTATATATATATATATATTTATGCGCACACGCGCGCGCGTGCGCGCGCACACACACACACACACACACACACACATATATATATATATATATATATATATATATATATATATATATATATAGACACACACACACAAACACACTTATATATTCCAATCGTGTGATTTGACCGAGTATATGATGTAGTTGTTACAACTTAATTTTTAATATAGCACTATACATTTATTTTTAAATGTGTTATAGTGTGTTCGGGCATACTGACAACCTTAGTAAATTAAATATTGAATTTTAATGTTGGAGTGATTGAGCCTAAGTTTCGGCATCCAACACACTATAACGCATTTAAAAATAAAATATATAGTGTTATAAGATGTAGTGATATATTAAAACTTAAGTTGTAGCAACAACATATACTTAAATTAATTAAAGGTTATAAACATATATGTATATATACATACACACATAGGATATAGTGCCCATATAAAAGTAATTAAATACACATGCACGCGCACGCACATACACACAAATATATATATA
>MDKI01011158.1:0-31313 GCA_005239505.1 Nicotiana paniculata
CTGATATAAATCTCAACTAACCGCTCCGAAGAATAAGTAGTACCAATAGGAATGAAGTGCGCGAACTTGGTCTGCCGATCCACAATAACCCACATAACATTAAACCTCCTCGAAGTCTGTGGAAGCCCAACTACGAAGTCCATGGTGATCCGCTCCCACTTCCACTCCGGAATATCAAATATCTGAAGCAATCCACCTGGTCTCTGGTGCTCATATTTGACCTGCTGACAGTTGAGACACTGAGCAACAAACTCAATAATATCTTTCTTCATCCGCCTCCACCAATAATACTGCCTCAAATCCTGATACATCTTTGCGGCACCTGGATGGATGGAATACCGCGAACTATAGGCCTCATCTAGAATCAAATCTCGAAGTCCATCTACATTGGGCACGCAAATCCGGCCTCACATCCTCATGAACCCATCATCACCAATAACCAAATCCCTGGCATCACCGCGACGGACCTTGTCCTGAAGAACAAGCACATGTGGATCATCATACTGGCATGCTCTAATCTGATCATAAAGAGAAGACCTGGAGGCTACATAAGACAATACCCGCGGAGGCGCTGATAGATCCAATCTCACCAACTAACCTGCCAGAGCCCGGACATCGAGTGCTAATGGACGCTCTGCTATTGGAAGGTAGGCTAGACTCCCCAAACTCTCCGCTCTGCGACTCAGGGCATCGGCCACTACATTGGCCTTCCCCTGATGATATAAAATAGTGATGTCATAATCCTTGAAGAGCTCCAACCACCTCCTATGACACAATTCAGATCCTTCTGCTTAAGCAGATGCTGCAAACTACGGTGATCAGTGAAAATCTCACAGTGCACTCCATACAAATTGTGACGCCAGATCTTCAAGGCGTGAACAATAGTTGTTAGCTCAAGATCATGCACTGGATAATTCTTCTTGTGCACCTTCAACTGTCTGAACGCGTAGGCAATCACCCTACCATCCTGCATCAAAACCGCTCCAAGGCCAACTCTAGAGGCATCACAGTAAACTATATAAGAACCTGAAATCGTAGGCAAAATCAATACCGGAGCTGTAGTCAAAGCTGACTTGAGCTTCTGAAAGCTCCTCTCACACTCCTCAGTCCACCTGAACTGAGCACCCTTATGGGTTAGTCTGGTCATATGCTGCAATAGATGAAAATCCCTCAATAAAACGGCGATAGTACCCTGCCAAACCAAGGAAACTGCGAATCTCGATAGCTGATGACGGTCTAAGACAACTCTGCACCGCCTCTACCTTCTTCGGATCAACCTGAATAACCTCACTGGACACCACGTGCCCCAAGAATGCTACTGAATCAATCCAGAACTCACACTTTGAAAATTTTGCATACAATCTCTTCTATCTCAAGGTCTGAAGCAGAACTCTCAAATGATTCTCATGATCCTCCCAAGATCGGGAATACACCAAGATATCGTCAATGAACACGATGACGAAAGAATCCAGATAAGGCCGAAATACACTGTGCATCAAGTGCATAAAGGTTGTTGGGGCATTGGTCAGCCTAAATGACATAATCAGGAACTCATAATGACCATATCTAGTCCTGAAAGCAGTCTTCGGGATGTCTGGCCCCCGAATCGTCAACTGATGATAACCGGAACGCAAGTCAATCTTGAAAATACCCTGGTACCCTGCAACTGATCAAACAAGTCATCTATACGAGGCAAGGGATACCGATTCTTCACTGTGACTCTGTTCAGCTACCGATAATCAATACACATACGCATAGAACCATCCTTCTTCTTTACAAACAACACCGGTGCACCCCATGGTGACACACTAGGCCGAATGAACCCCTTATCTAGGAGTTCCTAAAGCTTCTCTTTTAATTCCTTTAGCTCCGTTGGTGCCATACGATAAAGTGGAATAGAAATAGGTTGGGTGCCTTGCACCAGTTCAATACCAAAATCAATGTCCCTATCAGGCGGCATGCCCGGCAGGTCTTCAGGAAACACGTCCGGAAAGTCACGGACCATAGGAACCGAATCAATAGCGGGAGCCTCACCACTGACATCCCTCATAAAAACCAGATAAGATAGACAACCCTTCTCAACCATGCGCTGAGCCTTCAGGTAGGAAATCACACTGCTAGGCATATACTCAGAAGAAACTCTCCACTCAAACCTCGGGCATCCGGGCATAGCTAAGGTCACGGTATTAGCGTGACAATAAAGAACATCATGACACGGGGATAACCAATCCATACCCAATATCACATCAAAATCGACCATGCTGAGTAACACTAGGTCCACTCGGGTCTCCAGACCCCCAATAGATATCACACACGACCGATACACACGGTCCACAACAACAGTATCACCCACCGGAGTCGACACATGAACAGATGTAACTAAAGACTCACGGAGCATATCCAGAGAATGGGCAAAATATGAAGAAACATAGGAATATGTAGAACCAGGGCCAAATAAAGCTAAAGCATCTCGGCAACAGACTGAGACAATACCTGCGATCACTACATCGGAGGCCATAACATCCGGCCAGGATGGAAATGCATACATACGGGCATGACCTCCACCTGCTCAACTTCCCCCTATAGGGCGGCCTCTAGCTGACTGGCTACCACCCCTGGCTGCCTGGGCGGGTGGTGAAGTAACTGGAGCTGAAGTCGAGGGCTGGCCCCTCTGCTGAGAAGAACCACCAGAACGATAGGGACACTGCCTCCACATGTGCCCAAACTCTCTACACTCAAAACAACTCCCTAGAGCTGGAGGCGGGGACTGATAGAAACCCCTGGTACCAGAATGGCCACTAGAAGACTCATGCATAGAAGAACTCTGAACTGGTCGTGCTCGAGCTGCACTCTGATCTGGGAGGCACCGAATTAAGTACGGCCTGGCTGAGAACCATGGAGACCATGCCCCGATGATGCACTACTATAAGCTGGGCGGAGTGACTGAGGAGGCTTGAATGAACGGCATCTACCGTGCTGAAACTTCCCCCTGTAGGGAGTACCACTAGAACTGCCTGAACCATGAGGCCTCTTGGCCTCCCTCTCCTCCCGCTCCTGGCGGCGAACCGGCTCAATATTCGAGCAATGTCAACAACCTACTCGAATGTAGCATTTGATACTCTCTCCCGAGTTATAAATAGGCGGAGCTGATAAGTGAGGACATATACGAACCTCCTCACCCTCTCCCTATCAGTAGGGACCAACTCGGTAACATGACGAGCCAACTCCTAAAATCGCATCTCATATTGCGTCATTGATAGCTCCCCCTGACGCAACTGCTCAAAAAACCGGTGCTGCTCCTTCTTGTGAGACTGAGGTACATACTTCTCCAAGAAGATAGTGGAGAACTGCTGCCAGGTGAGGGGTGCTGAACCAACAGGCCTACGCCTCTCAAAAGACTCTCACCAAATGAAAGCAGCACCAGAAAACTGAAATGTGGCAAAATGAGACCCCACTGGTCTCCAAATCCCAGCAGTACGCAGCATCATCTGACACTTATCCAGAAAACTTTGGGCATCCTCGCCCTCAGCACCACTGAATGTCGGAGGCTGTAATCTGCTAAATCTCTCCAGTCTATGTTGCTCGTCCTCTGGCATAGCCAAAACCACGAAGTCCCGAACTGGAGCAACTGGCTGGGCTGGATCCGCCCCCGGTATCTGATGGCCCTGAGTACCCTTCTCAGGCGTCCGGGCAACTGGAGTCTGACTGCCTCCCCTGGCCTGAGAAGTAGCGACAATTGCTTGAACAAGGGTGGTACACACCGTCAAGATCTGGGCCAAGGTCTCCTGAAGACCTAGAATAACAATAGCCACCGCCGGTGCTTGAGCCTGTCCCGCTGGAGTATCTGTGGCAGAAATATGACCCTGAACAGTAAGGGGATCAACTGGCACTGCCCTAGCTGCCGCACGGGCTAGCCCCTACCTCTACCACGGCCTTGACCGCGGCCTCGACCTCTCGCTGGTCTAGCTGGTTGCTGATCATCCTGATCGGTAGCGCGAGTCCTCACCATCTGTGAGAGGATGAAACAATAGAAGTTTAGATTTCCAGAATCAACAAAATGGCACGACAAAATTCAAGAAAAATTAGATTGTTCCTAAGGGTTCCGCATCCTCTCGAAGATAAGTACAGACGTCTCCGTACTAATCCGCAAGACTCTACTAAACCTGCTCATGACCGTTGAGTCCTATGTAACTTAGGCTCTAATACCAACTTGTCATGACCCCAAATCCTAAACCGGCCATGATGGCGCCTATTGTGGAACTAGGCTAGCCAATTCTCATTTTTTTTACAGTTTCTTTCCAAAAACCCCAACTCATTTTCAAGCATTTCATAAATTATATAGAATTTGCTAAATCTACTAGGCAAAATAAACAGCTAAATAGTCTAAACCATCCCAAAATCCGGAGTCAACATGTCATGAGCATCTAAGAAAATATGCCAAAGGTATACTATTATAATACAAAACCTCCGAACGAATAGCTAGGTACAACAAAAGAATGTAAAGAAGAGATGTTGCGTACGCTGAACATCTACCTCTATATCCCGAACTCCGGCTCCGCACGGAATAGATGGCTAACGCTCAGTATCTGCACCTGAATCTTCACACAGGGGTGTAGAGAGTAATGTGAGTACGCCAACTCAGTAGTAATGAAAATAAATCAAGTCTAAGCGGCAGGAAACACATAAAATCAATATCATCAATTCACAATATGAACAACCTTTCTTTCCAACGGTATATACATAGCTATATGAAATCATCATGCCTTAAAACCAACTTCAGAAAAATCCTTTGAAAAATGTGTTTCTCAACAATTTCAGAAATAAAAATAACCAAAAGATTTAGTGTAAAAATGAAATAAATAATAAGTAGCCCCTCGGGAAAAAACATGAATCATAAATCTCCCCTAGTGCGTGCCACATACTCATCATCCGACATGTGCTCCATTCTAAAAATAGTGAGAAATATGAAGTCCGAGGTTTCATACCCTCAGGACAAGATTTATAACCATTACTTACCTCTACCGAGCCACAATAATAGTCTTCGATGCTCTTGCCCCTCAAATTGGCTCTCGATTGCTCTGAATATAACCAAAACCAGTTTAACATCATCAATATATGCTAAAGGAACACAACCCAATCAAAAACTATCAATTTATACAAAAATCTCGAAATTCGGCCAAACCCGAGCCCCGAGCCCACATCTCGGAATTCGATAAAATTTACATCACTAGAATCCTCGTCCTCCCACGATTCTATACATACTAAGAACACTAAAATCGGACCACAATTGCACTCAAATCCTCAAAAGAAAATTCCAAATTCCATGCACCTTTCTTTCCCAAATTTGAGTTTAATTCCAACAATTTTCCGGTTTAATTACTTAGAAAATGACATATAAACGAGTTATGAAGTTGGAAACCTTACCTCCAAGAGAGCCCCTTTGATTTCTTCTTCAAACCCTCTCAATTAGATCTCAACCGGCTTGACAATGGAGGAAAATGATGAAAACTTTCGCAACAACGGGCTTCAAAACATTCTGCCCAACACTTAAAATCCCTTCAGTGCGATCGCGACTCTAGCCACGCGATAGCGATTCACAAACCAGCCAATACAATGAGATTGCATACCACTACACACGATCACATGGAACAACTCTCCACCCCACACACGCGCCTCAGAACCTCTACGCGATCGCACTGCTTTACCTGACCAACCTATGCGATCGCAATCCTAACCACGCGATCGCATAGAACAAAATGCCTGCCCCACTTTTTACTCTACGCGATCACGGGTGAATCCACGAGATCGCAATGAAGAAATCACTACTGCTAAAACACCAGAAAACATCAGACTTCTTAAAGCCAAAAAGTGCCTGTTTGAGCATCTGAAATACACCCGAGGCCCCCGGGACCTCAACCAATCCTACCAACATGCCCCATAACATTATTAAAACTTAGTCGAGCCTTCGAAACACCAAAAACAACAAGAAAACACCAAAATTACATCAAATTCAAGCCTATGAACTTTGAAACTTTTAAATTTCGCCAATGATGCCGAAACCAACCAAAACACATCTGATTGACCTGAAAATTTGCACACATATCCAAAATGACATTACGAACCTGTTCCAACTTCTTGAATTTCATTCTGACCCTGATAACCTTTTTTCCACTGCCGACCGAAAATTGCCAAAAATTAACTTTTGCCAATTCAAGCCTAATTCTACACCGGACATCAAAACTTCATTCCGAACACACTCCTAAGTCCCAAATCACCTAACGAAGCTATTCGAGCCATAAAATCTTCATTCTGAGGTCGTTTACCAATAAATCAACTCTCAGTTGACTTTTCAACTATTATGCTACTTTATGAGGCTAAGTGCCTCTGATCTCACCACGACCACTCCAAACCCAAACCATTCGACCCAACATAACATAAACATGCTAAGCAATATATGGTAAATCATAAATGGGGGAAACGGGACTAAACTCACGAAACGATCGGCCGGGTCATTACTCTTAGACAACACGGACGGTTTCAAATGTCTAGATGAATTCTATTACTACTTGGTATTGCCTGAAAAGGGTGTGCATTTCAAAAGGCGCATTGTTTTTTAACTTACGGATGCTTCATTAGTATTGCGGTGCTCGCCTGGTTGATCGACTGCTGATATTCAGATTTTGCAATGTGGCACGGAAGAATTATAGAAGTAATCCTCGTGGGATAATCGTGTATGAGAAATGTGTTAGACCTTCGAGCAGTGGAGTTGGGATGAGGTATGGTGATTCGTGTGTTCTTTGGGTTTGGAGACTAGGAGTTCTCAGAAGCAGATTGTTTCATGGTTGTGGACTGTGAAAATGTGGTCAAAGCTAGCTATATGATAATATATGTTATGGTTATGTCGTTGGGACTTTTGGAGGGCAATTTGTCCATTCGTGGATGACCAAAATTGATTTTGGGGGCCATTTCTAGACCCAATGAGAATGTTTATTTTGTATCGGATTGGATTTGCTTGCTCCTGCGCAGCTGTTACCACAGGTATATCGTCGGGGGGGAAAGATGTTATTCACGCCTTGGTCTATGTTATGTGTTTCTCTCTTATGCTATGACGGGTTGTGAGGGTTACATGATTCTTCGCACGTGTTACACCCCATGTTTTCATACGTGAGAGTACATCGTAAGTCAATTGATGTAAGCTGATAAATAAGATTATATTTGGAAGCATATAAATTAAGTTAATCATGTTACCTTGAAGGTTAAAAATATTTAAGATCATGAATAACAAGTACCAAGAGGGCTGCAAATCTTAGAAGCTAAACCAATTGAAGAAAATAAGTTTCGTCAAAAGTCGACAAGTTTGGAATGTTATAACATGTTCTTTAGGGTGAGACTATGGTTCTTAACATGATAAGGAGTTTATTCTATGGGTTAATTTTGTCGTATGATAATCGTATGCTACATTTTGAAGTCAAGTAAGTTGTGGAACAAAAGTTGGCAAAGGTCTTCACAAGTTACATTCATAATGTGCTGAAAATTAGGTCAAATGTAACTGAGATTTTCCCTCAATATACTTGGAATTATTTGATTATATACCTACAAAATTGAATATCTATGAGTCTAGTTTCCAAATCATTAAACCTTTCATCGATACGATCTCGGATTAAAGAGATATTCGCATTTTCGCGAAACTGTACCAAGCAGCTATCTATGGGGCCCACATAGGCGGTTTAAGACATATGGATATATATAAGATGCCTCAAACCTGTTTTTAGTAATTATTTTTTATTATATTCAGACATTAGAACCCTAAAAACACTTTCCCAAGTTTATCTCATTATGAAAGACCCAAACAAAGGGTAAACAACACAAATCAAGTGTCGGGAATCCCGTCACACTAGTAAGTTTCTTGTTCTTCTTCTTGTTGCTGATTTTTGGGTGGTTCCAACTCGTGCGTGAGGTTGTTTTAAGTTTTTTATGTTCTTTAAATCTCCCAAGTTATTCACATTAACCCTAGGTTATTTCAAGTCTTGCAAATGGATTACACCATATTTCAACATCAAAAGTTAGTTCTAGTGAAGAACAACACCTCTTTGAGGTCGTGTTGTCATTGAGGATAGTTGTGGGCTGTGTTTGGATGAAACTTAAAGTTGTTGATACTGTCTAAGATGAGTTCAACATCCTACTAATTGTTCTTAAGCTTTCTTGTATGTTGGTTAAGTTGTTAGGATGATAAACTACAAAATACTACTTGGATTAGCTTACGCCACTTCTATGGTGTTGTATTGCCACTGAGGGTTGTTGTAAGCTAAATATAACTTGGATTTTGACTTGAAGTTACTTTTGGAGGTATTTTTATTGTGTTCTTGCATGTTCTTAAGGTTATCTTGATGTTGATTAAGTTAAATGGATGGACTGGACATGAACTAGTGAATAAAGTTACTACTCGAAGATAGTTGGAGTTATGGATTATTTCCTTTGTTATAAATATATGGTATAAGGATGGAATCATTGATTAATTACTTCATTATAATGTTAATTATTCTGTTAAGTTAATTTAAGAAGTCTATAAGGGGTGATATGGGTTATACGGATTCCAATCAGAGCTTGTTGCTCGTCGTGAAGTAGTTGTGACTTGTTGTTGTTATATGGTGTCTTGTTATTGATAATTATATGTTTCTGGATTTCTTTGGCTGTTGTTGTTGGTATATGGTATTGGAGGAGGCCCTTGTTACAAGGGAGATGCTGCCCGAATTTACGTAAACGAGCTACTAGCTTAAGTTACAAATTTAGCCTTTTCTCTGATTTTGAATCTCCTTATGTTATGATAGATTGAGTTGACTTGTTTGAAGAGTTGCTTGGAAGGTATTAAGGACTTAGCGTGGTTAAGGTATGTTAATTCACTTACTTATTTTTTTTGGTATGATTTAAAGTGAAATGAACATAAATGAAATGCTAATTCATAACGGATCTACTCCTAGAAACTAAGGTTGTCCATGTTGTTCTTTCCTTATAAAGTTATTCTAAGCAAGTATGTATGATCCTTGAATCCAACTGAGGTTCATATTGAGGGTATGGATGTCCATAATGTTAATTGAAGGTCCAACGACCTTAAGTCACTCCAAAAGGTTTAGAACATGATTCCATGAGTCTAGCATGCATTATATATAGTATCTATTTTACTCTACCGAGCCGCACTATAGTCGGCCGAGTATGGAACCTATTGTGCAACCATTGATCAGTTGGTTTTATCAAGCTCCACGTGGAAGGGTACGATTCTACCGAGCCTTATGATGGCCGGGAACATTTTTACCGAGTCCTCTTCAAGGCCGAGTAGGATATGATGATGATGATTCCCACAGAGGCGTATGTTTTTAAAATATTATGTGTATATATATATATATGTGTGTGTGTGTGTGTGTGTATGTATGTATGTATATGTATCACGCATTTCATGTCACTATCTCTCAGAGGCACTCAAATGCTACAGGTTGTACCTCATATATCTCTCTTTATATTATTGTTCTTATTTATGTTTTTTTGCCTTACATACTCAGTAATTTATTCGTACTGACGTCCCTTTCGCCTGGGGACACTGAGTTTCATGCCCGCAGGTCCCGATACACAGATTGACAGGCCTCTTGTTGGCTATCAGTTCAGCGGAAGGTGTTGCTGCACTCCACTTGCTCCGGAGTTGCATATTTGGTCAGTATGATTGGGACATGTATTGACTGGTATGGCGGGGCACTGTCCTGACCTTTATGATGTTTATGTACTCTTAGAGGCCTGTAGATAGATGTCAGGTATATGGATACTTGTATGGCCTTTTCGGCCTATGTTTTAAATTTACAAATGATCATGTCAGCCTTATAGGCCTGTATGTCACATGTATAAGTTTCTATGTCATGTTAGGTTGTCCTATGTCTAGCATTCCCTTGTGTTTTATTTCTGTTATGTCATGATGATCATTTGGCACATTTACCCATGATAGTACGATAAGAAAGATATGTTATGTTTATACTCGGTTGAGTAAAGTACCGGGTGCCCGTCGCAGCCCTCCAGTTTGAGTCGTGACGGAAGTGGTATTAGAGCAGTTCTTTCCTAGGGAGTCTACAAGTCGTGTCAAGTAGAGTCTTGTTTATGGGTGTGTTGTGCACCACACTTATAAGTAGGAGGCTACAAGGCATTTAGGACTGGCACTCTTTCTTTTAATCTAGATCATGTGGTAGGGCTCATTTGTAAGAAATCAAACTCCTAAATTATATTATTCATAATTCAAGGATTCCTACATCTAGAAAGACAGTTGGTAAGAGATTGAATATGGTTGTGGAAGAGTTGAATCAAAGGAACTCAATTTTGCATCATGCTTATGATGAGTAAATGTGAGGTCTTCAGCAGATCATGGGTGTACTAACATGTGTAAGTTTTTTGATAAGGAGCTCTAAGTCAAGAATATGTATCCACCCATATGGTAAGAATAAATAAGAGAATTAGATGGTAGATACAAGTTTCAGCAAATAAAAGAAGCAAGATGAAGAAGGGTACGAGGTACCTAGTTAATAAAGATTATCAGTATTTATAATTCAGGCAGAGAAATATACGTATTTTGAGTTACTTTCAACAGTAACATAGATATATACAATTGACCATATTTATCTCAATTATTCCCTATGGGAGCTAACAGATATAATTTAAGAGAAGGATAGGATATCAGGATCCAGCTAAGGTTAGAGTAACCCAAAATTGTGGATGGATTGTTATCATTATCTAACATTTTTGAAGGGTAGTGCAGAACATGGTAATAGTTCTTATTGGGATATAGCCAGATGGTGCACTCTAGAATAATACAGTCGGATATGAATACTAGAATGTTCAGAAATTTCAAAAGATAGGCACTGGAATCCTAGAAGGGATGAATTACCTTAGGATGACTCATATGCCTAGTAAAGAGAGAGTGTTAGTCGACCCAAGAGCCAATGATGGTGCAAAGGGATCTAAAAGCGAAAGGTTGTTTTGTTGAAGTTTTTAGAATAAGGTAATAGACAAAGATATTAGCAGGAGAATAAGAAGAGAGTAAATGAAGCATTATGAGTAAGATATGATAAATGAGTGATAACCATAAATCAAAATATGGCAGGATGACAGAGTCTATAGTCAAGTGAAGTAAAAGACAAGAGGAGACATGCATTGAGACAATAAAAGTATAAGCCCTAAAGTCATATCCTTATTTCGAGAAATGAGTTGGTGAGTCCAACGTGATTACCGGAAGGAAAAGTTAGACCCCCAGAGTAATAGAATTTAGTATGGGATAGTAAATAAGATTTAGAAAAACCGAACATGAATTAGGGATCGAAGGAATTGATAATAGTCGGTCGTGTTTCGACAATAATAGAATGATCAATAGAAGAATAACCTTTAAAGGTCATTCACGAAGATGCTTCCCTAAAGCAAGCACTATGAGCAAAGTTTAGCTTAAGGGACTAAATGTGCCAGTTCCACCAGGTGTCACCCTTGTACGTAAGAAATTCAATTATCTCTGGTGTAGAAGGGTTACCGCAAGGCGAGTAATATGTCAGTGAAGATGTTAAAAAAATTCCAAAGATGAAGAGGAACTATCGAATGGTAAAGGAAAAATGCGGTAAAAAGGTGAAAGGAATGAGCTTGCATTTATTCAGATCCTACAGTTATAATATGACTCCAGAACATTATGTAAGCATGAAGCCGGGGGGAATCAATAAGGGTTTCGCACTCGATGATATTGATAAATAAGTGGGAATGAACACTTGATACATAAGGATCTCGTACGAGAGGTAAGTTAAGAAAAAGGACATAACCCATGAGGCATTGCATAAAATATAGATATGAGAGTGGACCAACGAGTAGTCTGTAGTTGATTCCAGAAGAGCCTAGTTATGGATAGATAAGAAGATACAGACAAATCAGTAGATCATGCAAGATAAATGTATAGCATAGGAAATTCAGTCTCTCAGGTACGAGATCGTAATCCTCGAGACATATTCAGATAGGAGTTGGGGTAGTAGAAGGTACAATATAAGTGTTAAGGAAATAAAGAGAGTTCCACTAGGGAGCCAACTCAAATTTCAATTCAGAAGCAACCCTACGAGTACAAGAGCATGGAGGTAAGTAATTAAGGATAATGATAGGGGATTAAGAACGTTAGAAATACCATGGGGGTATACATGTAATAAGCTCATAACCTTACAAGATTCATAGGGTCTTCCCTAAGCACAGCAACGAAAGACTAGCTGAGGAAATAAGGAAGAAGCTTCAAAATAAGCATAGTGACCTAAAGAAGAAATGGTCTTGTAACAGCAGTATCACAATAATATTATATGCACTCCATAAGAAAGTGGCACCTATCGTAGTTAATGAACGGGAAGAAGAAAAAATCAAAAGTTGATATTTGAGATAATATGAGTGACATGGAATTCCAGTATTCCTGGGCACTAAGATAAGCCAAGTATCCATGCAGAAAGTGGTAGAACGACCATGAAAAGTAATTGCTTACATTTAAAGACAACTGAGAAGGCATGAAAGGAAACCTACGGTGCTAGCATGTTAAAAGGAAGGTTTCGAGTAGTATAAATAGATATGCGTAGGTCTCAAGCTAAAGTATAATAGAGCGACATGGTTTTAGTAGATATGATTAAGGATAAGAAAAGGTGAGTGAGAAGGTGACAAGAATAGGTAAGGCCTTGGGATTAAACCCATCAAAATAAGAGAGTTGATGGTTTCCATAAAGTTATAAAAAGATCAGTATAGAATGAGTGAACTCAAAGGAGTTTAAAACTAGGAGCATTTAGAAGAGATGGAATGCTGCCCGGATAGTAAAGTAAGGGTCTAAATGTGATAGATGATAAGAGGATGACGTTTAGGCCTTTAATTGAGTAATTATTTTGAAAAGGGATTTCATGAATTCCACAGGATTAGAATACCCCCATAAGATGAATCACATTGGGATGCTATGAAATACAGTTATTGAGGTGAAGTATCGTCCCTAGGTGGATCAAGAAAATCACTTAAAATGTTTCCCGATGCAACGTGAGCCCTAGTGTCAATATATTACATGAGAGGATTCAAGTTATCAGTAGTAGATTATGGATCAACATTAAGGTGAATCAACAATGGATGGATAAACGTTTCAAAGTATGAGATGAGATTAGGATATCATTCTTAAGATGAATAGTAATGAAGAAGCATTAAAGGACTTAGATTTATACATATAGGATAAGCAGTGACAACGTAACCTATAGTTGGGTTACAAATTTCGATAATAATAAACTGAAGTAAGTGTTATGGTATAGTATGACCTACCTAGTTGTGGTAAATCCAGAAGCTTAGATAACTGAGGCTATGAAACAAGATATAGCAATAGTCGTAAGTTCAACAAAGTACCAAGCAAAGAACTTTAGTACACCTATAGATGCCCAGAGGGACAGCTTGTCATAGTACTATATATGTTCACAAAGTGAATCCTAGAGATTGGTTAAAATCTAAAGGAAAAAGGAGATAAGAGTTGCATAGGCGCACATACAAGGTCAGAATTGTATTGGATTCATGATATAAGGTAGAAACAGTTATGATATTGAAAGAATTTTGACCATAAGTCGTGGTGTGAGAAAGAGGCCTAAAGGGGGAATGCCCTAACCTTTGGATTTATTCACCGGAAAACTCCCTATATGGAAAAGACAATACTAAATTATTCGTAAGAGCTATTTCTTAAGAGACAGATAAGTTCATAAGTCAATATTCGAGGACGAATGTTCCAAAGGGGGGAATGATGTTACACCCCATGTTTTTGTACGTAAGAGTACGCCATAAGTCAATTGATGTAAGCTCAGAAATAAGACTATATTTGGAAGCATATAAAGTAAGTTAATAATGTTACCTTGGATCTAACAAATATTTAAGATCATGAATAATGAGTACCAATAGGTTTGGAAATCTTAGAAGCTAAACCAATTGAAGAAAATAAGTTTTGTCGAAAGTCGACAACTTTGGAATGTTATAACATGTACTTTAGGGTGAGACTATGGTTGTTAACATGATAAGGAGGTTATTTTATGAGTTATTTTTTTTGTATGATAGTCGTATGCTACATTTTGAAGTCAAGCAAGTTGTGGAACAAAAGTTGGCAAAGGTCTTCACAAGTTACATTCATAATGTGTTGAAACTTAGGTCAAATGTAACTAAGCTTTTCCCCCAATATACTTGGAGTTATTGGATGATATACCTACCAAATTTAATATCTATGAGTCTAGTTTCCAACTCGTTAAACTGTTCATTGATACGATCTTGGAGTAGAGAGATATTCGCATTTTCATGAGACTGCGCCAAGCAGCTCTCTATGGGGCCCACATAGACGGTTTAAGACATATGGATATATATAAGATGCCTCAAATCCTCTTTTAGTCATTATTTTTCAGTATATTCAGACATTAGAACCCTAAAAACACTCTCTCAAGTTTATCTCATGATGAAAGACCCAAACAAAAGGGTAAACAACACAAATCAAGTGTCCGGAATCCTGTCGCCCTAGTAAGTTTCTTGTTCTTCTTCTTGTTGCTGATTTTTGGGTGGTTCCAGCTCGTGTGTGAGGTTGTTTTAAGTGGTTTATATTCTGTAAAATACTATCCCAAGGTATTCACATTAACCCTAGGTTATTTCAAGTCTTGCAAATGGATTACACCATATTTCAACATCAAAAGTTAGTTCTAGTGAAGAACAACACCTCTTTGAGGTTGTGTTGTCATTGAGGATAGTTGTGGGCGTTGTTTGGCTGAAATTTCAATTTTTTAATACTGGATAAGATGAGTTTAACATCCTACTAATGGTTCTTAAGCTTTCTTGTATGTTGGTTAAGTTGTTAGGATGATAAACTACAAAACACTACTTGGATTAGCTTAAGCCACTTCTATGGTGTTGTATTTCCATTGAGGGCTGTTGTTAGCTAAATATAACTTGGATTTTGACTTTAAGTTACTGTAGGAGTTATATGTATTGTGTTCTCGCATGTGCTTAAGGTTATCTTGATGTTGATTAAGTTAAATGGAAGGACTGGACATGAACTAGTGAATAAAGTTGCTAACCGAAGATAGTTAGAGTTGTGGATTATTTTCTTTGTTATAAATATATGGTATAAGGATGAAATAATTGATGAATTAATTAATTATCATGTTAAATTATTCTGTTAAGTTAATGTAAGAAGTCTGTAAGGGGTGATATGGGTTATACGGATTCCAATCGGAGCTTGCCCCTCGTCGTGAAGTAGTTGTGACTTGTAGTTATTATATGGTGTCTTGTTATTGATAATTATATGTTACTGGATTTCTCTGGCTGTTGTTTTTGGTATATGGTATTGGAGGAGGCCCTTGTTACTGGGGAGATGCTGCCTGAATTTACGTAAATGAGCTATTAGCTTAAGTTACAGACTTAGCCTTTTCTCAACACTGATTTTGAATCTCCTTATGCTATGATAGATTGAGTTGACTTGTTTGAAGAGTTGATTGGAAGGTATTAAGGACTTAACGTGGTTAAGGTATGTTAAGGAACTTACTTCTTTCTTTTGGTATGATCTAAAGTGAAATGAACATAAACGATACGCTAATTCATAACGGATCTACTCCTAGAAACTAAGGTTATTCATGTAGTTTTTTCCTTATAAAGTTATTCTAAGAAAGTATGTATGATCCTTGAATCCTACTAAGGTTCATATTGAGGGTATGGATGTCCATAATGTTAATCGAAGGTGCAACGACCTTAAGTCACTATGACAGGTTTAGAACGTGATTCCATGAGTCTAGCATGCATTATATATAGTATCTATTTTACTCTACCGATCCGCGATATAGTCAACCAGGTATGGCATTTATTTTTCAACCACTAATCAGTTTGGTTTATCGAGCTCCACGTGGCCGGTTATGATTCTACCAATCCTTATGATGGCCGGTTACGTTTTTACCGAGTCCTCTTCGAGGCCGGGTACGATATGATGATGATGATGCCTACAGAGGAGTATGTTTTTAATAGATTTTATATATATATATATATATATATATATATATATATATATATATATATATATATGTATCACTCATTTCATATCACTATCTCTCATAGGCACTCAGATGCTACAGGTTGTTCCTTATATATCTCTCTTTACATTGTTGTTCTTATTTATGCTTTTCTGCCTTACATACTCAGTACTTTATTCTTACTGACGTCCCTTTTGCCTGGGGACACTGCGTTTCATGCCCGCAGGTTCTGATAGATAGGTTGAGAGTCCTCCTGTAGGCTATCAGCTTAGCAGAAGGTGTTGCTGCACTCCACTTGCTCCGGAGTTGTATATTTGGTCAGTATGATTGGGACATGTATTGACTGGTATGGCGGGGCCCTGCCCCGACCTTTATGATGTTTATGTAATCTTAGAGGCTTGTAGACAGATGTCAGGTATGTGGATACTTGTATGGACTTGTCGCCCTATGTTTTGAGTTTACAAATGATCATGTCAGCCTTATAGGCCCGTATGTCACATGTATAAGTTTCTATGTCATGTTAGGTCGTCCTATGTCTAGTACTCCCTTATGTTTTATTTCGGTTATGTAATGATGACCCTTTTGTCACATTTCCCTTGATAGTACGATAAGAAAGATATGTTATGTTGGTACTCGATTGAGTAAAGTATCGGGTGCCCGTCACAGCCCTCCGGTTTGGGTCGTGACATCACGCATATTGTAATTCTGTGTAGGCCTTATGGCGTTATGGGCGAGATAGCCTTCGTGATGTTGACTTGCTTATTTCTCCATGGTTGTGTTTGTCTTCCTAAGTATTATTTGTGCCTAATCATTTTACCACAGTTATATTTTATGCACTATATCGTGTTAGATGTTGACGCACATGTGATTAGTGAGCCCGAGTATTATGGATCGATGGGTACCCTATGTGGATTGATATGATAGGATCGGGTTGCGCGCTACAACAGTACTGTGATGAAATGTAACTCCTTATGCTTATTTCGTGTATTTTTCTTTCTTCTTGTTGAAATAGTTCATAGGAAAATGTTAAAAATTTCCCTACCTGCTTAAATCCTTAGTAGCCTTCTTATTTAACTTTCTTACTAATATCTGTCATATCTGAATTATTACTTGTTGGTGTACGGGACCGCGTTGTGTGGGGCTCCATATGGTTTTTGGTGAGACTTGTCGGTTGGGCTACTTGTATTGTGGGTGAGGTTTATAGACCTGAAATTTGCACTATCATATTGGGATATGGAATGTTCGGAAGAATGATACCATATTTTCGCTAAGGATTTGGGCAATGGCCCTGGTCGGACAAGTGAGCTTCTTGGCTTATTGATCAGATGAGTGGTTAAGAGATTCTGCGTGTTTCTTTCATCATCAACAGTGTATGAAGGTTTTGAACAAGGTTTTATTTTGATATGATGTTTACTACTGGCACCGAATTTGTTTTTGGGCAGCCGTGGTGGACAACAGTTACTGCTATGAGTATTTGAGTGATGGAGCATATCATGTGATTACATCTTGGGTTATGGTTATGACTTAATATAGCTTGTTCAGACTTATACAGTGTGTATATGCGAGATTCAGGTCTTGTCATGAATTCTGGATGTTGGAAATTGGGTTCTAAGATTTACGGAATAAGGTTGAAGTAAGGATCTCCAGTTATAATGTGTTGGCAGGCTTATATAGATCAGGGTGACGTGGGATTACCCCCCGGGTAAGTTTATGGTAAGGTTACACCGTGGTTTGATGTCCTTGGAACGACTCTTGGCACGCTCGAGGACGAATGTATGTTTAAGTAGAGGAGAATGTAACGACCCAACCGGTCATTTTGAGCATTTGCACTTCGCTCGATAGTTTGATGGAACGAGTATCTCCGAATTATGTATTATGAATTGTGTGAATCGTCGGTTTTGGTTTTTAGGTTATCCAAAATCGATTTGGGAGAATAAATTTCATGAATTGAAGCTTTAAGTAGGAAGAGTTGACCAAGTTTGACTTTTTAGCATTGACATCGGATTGTAGTTTTGATGGTTTCGTTAGGTACGGATGGTTATTTTCGACTCGAGCGTATGCCCGGATTTGCATTTGGATATTTCTAGAAAGATTCGGCACTAATTGGCAAAAGTTAAAAATATGAAGGTTTGGAAAGTTCACAAGTTTGATCGAGAGATGACTTTGATGATATCGGGTTCGAATTGTGGTTCCGGGTATTGAAATAACTTTTTTATGTCATTTGGGACTTGTGTGCAAAATTTGAGTTCATTCCGAGTTGATTGATATGTTTCGGCACGAGTTTTTGAAAGTTCATAAAGTTTGATTTGAAGTGTGATTCGTTGTTTCGATGTTGTTATGCGTGATTTGAGGCCTAGAGTAGGTCCGTGTTATGTTATGGGACTTGTTGGTATTTTTTACTAGGTCCCGAGGGGCTCGGGTGATTTTCTGATAGGTTTGAGTTGTGTTGGGCTCATTTTTCTTATGTTTCAACGTCGTTTCTTCAAGCATAAATGATACTATATTAAGCAAATGAGCTCAAATTTCTGTTTTTATTGAATCATTAGATCCGTATCGTAATTACGGAGTCATAGCAAAAAAAATCATCAAATTTGGACATCGTATGAGGAGTTTATAGTCATTTTACTAAGACTGAATCATTAGATCCGTATCGTAATTACTAAATTGCCACTGACTTCGTATTTAAAAATTTGCACTATTTCCAAATATTGAAACCAATATATCTCCTTCATTATAAGGTCAAATGGAGTGATTCAAAAGCCTAACTTGACTGAAATTTCACAAGGAATTCATTGGAGGCGTCAAAAGTGAGTTTCAGGATCGTCATCACATGAAACGAGGTAGAATAGCTGGGCAAAAATACGATGAGGACATTTTGATTAGAGGATTTGTTCATTTGGTCATATTTTGAGTTGGGGAGCTCTGATTTAGGCACCTTTTGGAGGCGATTTTCACCATATGGATTGGGGTAAGTGATCTATACTTGATCTTGGTTATATTTCATGAATCTATCTTTGTTTTGGCTTTTGATTGATGATTTCAAAGTAAAATTTGGGTGTTTTTGTCTAAAATTTGAGTTTTGAACATTGATTCAGAGTCAGATTTGAGTGAAACTAGTATGGCTGGGCTCATAATTGAATGAGTTACCGAATTTTGTGAGTTTCATCGGATTTCGAGGTGAGAGCCCGGGTTTTACTATTTGGTTGACTTTGGGATTTTGATTAAAGATTCGACCTTTATCGATTGGATTTGTTTCCTTGGGCATTATTTGATATATTTGAGTTGCTTTTGGCTAGTTTCGAGCCATTTGGAGGTCGGCATGTGCAGGATGGCATTTTTAGAGTATCGTTTGGCTTGCTCAGAACTGATTTGGCTTGTTTGAGGTAAGTGTCTTGCCTAACTTTATTGAGGGAATCTTTTCTACCAATTGCTATTGTTTGCTACATGCAGGGGTGATGCATATATGAGGTGACGAACGTATATTCATGTGCCAGGGTTAATCATGCTCAGGGATAAACATACGATTAATTGTGCCTTGTAGAATTATATGACCTTCTTGCTTCATGTCTTACTTGACTTATAGATTACTAAGAATACGAAATTAAATGTTAGAAACCAAGAATTAGTTTATTATAGCTTGATTAAAATTTTACGGGATTTTGAGAAACATCAATGTGTCTAATTCGTTCTTCATCACGATTAATCATTAATACATTGCTACGGTCGTTATTCTTGAGATATTAGGTTCTACACTCGAGTTGTAGATCATTCTTGAGATTTTGTTGAAATAGTTGAACAATAAGGGTGTTGAGGATTTATTGATCAATTGTTGGCTTGAAAGTTGTGATTGGGGTTTATTTGGAATATTCATTTAACCACTCTCCTTGATGTTATTTATGCTTCTGGCCTTGCTTGTCATTGATATACATATTCTTGGTGAGGAAGAGTGTAAAGCACGAAGGGTGATGTCGTGTCATTGCTTTTATATTATCTTGCGAGGGAGAGTGTAAAGCACGAGGGGTGATGCCGTGCCATTTCATATATTTTATCATGTGAAGGAAAGTGAAAAGAACGAAGGGTGATGTTGTTCCATTTCATTTGAGAGTAAAAGCACGAAGGGTGATGTCGTGCCATTAAATTTGAGAGTAAAATCACGAAGGGTGATGCCGTGCCATTTTATTTATATTATCCTGATCTCATTTACATTATCATGTCAAGATGAGAGTAAAAGCACGAAGGGTGATGCCGTGCCATTTTATTTATATCATCATGCTTTTATATTATCACGAGTTCATGGCACGAAGGGTGTTTTCGTGCAGGCAAGGAAGAGGGACATGCATTATGTTGTGATATCTTTTCCTTGTGTATACGTTCATGCCTTTACCTTAAGCGGCTATTGTCGCACCTATGTTTCCTATGTGACTTTCCGTTGTTGTTTTGTCTTTGTTCTATATCTCAATTGTTGTTGTGTTTCCTATGCGCTCTACTTGTTTAACTTTCAAATATCATGCCTGTCTCATGTTGTTATATCTATAACCATGGAGTATCTAGTTTGTTGCACTCTAGTATAAGCTTTCTACCATGTTAGCCATTCATGCATCTACTTGTTAGCTTATAAAGATCATGTGTTCCCCTCTTATTTGTCATATCAACATCTATGCCTTCTATCATGCCAGTTAGGTGAAAGTATGTTCTTCTTTCCTAATTAATTTCATCATTCGTATGTTTCTTACCTTGTCATTACTGTTATCGATATTTGTTTCACCTGGTTGGTATACACGTGTATTTGGTGAGGATGAGATAAATGCAGTAAGGGTGTTGTCGTGCCGTTGGATTTGATGTCTTGAGTATATTTCTCACAGTATGAAAGTTATGGATTTATTACTATAATTTGGTAGTTAACGCTCTAAGAAAAGGATTGGTCGTGATATTGAGGAATATTAGTTGTGGTTCTTCTATAAATCATCTACTACTTCACATAATATTTCCTTGTACGCTATTCTGTTATGTTCTAGTATTGTTCTATTGCTAGCCTTCTGTATGGGTTATTTCAGTGAGTATCTTTTAGCTACAAAGCTTTATCACTACTTCACCCAGGTTATTCAAGATACTTACTGAGTAGATGGGGTCGGCTGTACTCATACTACACTTCTGCACCTTGCGTGCAGATTTTCGAGCGGAGCTGCGGGTGATGTCGGAAGCTGGCTCTGAATATATTCGTGCCTTCTGGATGTGGCTACCACTTGTCCCTGGTTAGTTCTAGAGTTGAATTATGTTTAAGTACATTTCAAACAGAAATTAAATTTATTTCATAGTCATTTTTTTTTAATCTAGTCTTAGTAGCTCATATCTTGTACTACCAGTCCTTGAATGTTGTATGGAATCAAGATATATCAATTGTTGATCATATTTATTTTATTATAATTGTGTTAAATTTTAATTGGTTGACCTAACGGTTCGGGTTAGGTGCCATCACGACCTGTAGATTTTGGGTCGTGACAATCCTCTGTCACCTATAATGTTGTCTCGAATCACGATACGTCTCTTTATCATCTGTATGAGAAAAATTCCACGAACCTACTCGATGATCATCTCCATTGGACCATCAACACTGGAAACATAAATCCGACCCTAAAGCCGTAAAACACCGTTTCACTGAGAACCATTTCCCTAGTACCATACGGCACACCAAGTCCCTAAGGACATGCAAATGTGGATCATCGTAGTAACAAGCTCTAGTGTGCTCAAACAAAGACAACTGGCAATCACACATGCACGACTCCACTATGTTCATAAATGCTCGATCTCACGATTCTATATACCAGGGTCAGAACTTCAAAGCCAAATTTTCCCTCTGTCGGAACAAATGCAAAACTCAAAATCATAAACCAGATAGCTCTCTCACGGGGCTTCAACTGCCGGAACGTAATTAATTACCATATCACTCTGCATTAACAGCGCGCCAAAACTAATATGTGAAACATCACAATATACTGTACAAGGCCTCCAACCTATGGGAAACACCAACATTGGGTCGATTATAGATGGAAACCCTTCCACAAACAAAAAATAGTTGTTAGCCCTTAACACCGAAAAAAACATCCCATAGCATGGGTGCAATATCGCCACAAATCGCTGGATAACAGCTGATATCAAGTAACTCAATATTGTGTACGAACAAGTAGAAGGGAACTGAAGATATATACTTCAAGCCAAGATAAAGTCACACCATAAGGAATCAAGAAAGGGAAATTTCCTAAAATCTCGTAGCCTCTCGAAGATAAATACAAATGTGTCTATACCTATCCATTAGACTCTACTAGATCTGCGTGTGACTCGTGAAAACTATATGAACCTAAAGCTTTGCTACCAACTTGTTACGGTCCAAAATCCCACCTCAGGTCGTGATGAAGCCTAGATGTACTTGCTAGAAAGACAACTCACAATCAACACAATAAAGTCCAATTTCCTTTAATTAACAGAGCTATATCATAATAAAAGTAAAAATAATATCAAAGCAGTAAAATATCTAACGCAGGTATAACACGGTCTAGACACGACTAAAGCAGTACAACCCCCAAGAACTAGGTGACACAAGTACATGAGCAACTACTAAGTAAGTACAAGTATGAATACATAATCACAACTGTCCATGAGAAAGAAAATAGATAAGAGATAAATGAAGACGGGGACTTCATGTGCTGCAGATCGAAATAGTATGGCAGCTTACTGCAAAGTCTCCAATAACATACTCCTGCTTAGCTCGAAGGGTACCAAAATACTAGTTTCAGAATCTACACAAATATGTGATGAAGCATAGAATAATACACCACAGTGGGTACGCAGTAAGTATCATGTCTAACCTCGAAGAAGTTGTAGCGAGGGTAGATGCATTTGAATACTTACAAAACATAAATAATAATAATAAGCCTGGATATGGAACAGTAAATACACTCATGATTAACAGGTATTAAGATATAAATCAGTCAAAAGATCTAAAGCATGGTTTTTCAATTTAACAGATAATCATAACGCTGCTCCTCAGAACCCCCTTCATTGAAAAATTGCACTACTTTGTAGGGGTATTTGTGATGTCTATATATATATATATATATATATATATATGTGTGTGTGTGTGTGTGTGTGTGTGTCACGACCCAAAATCCTAACTCACGTCATGATGGCGCCCAACAGCGGGGTCGGGCAAGCCAACACTCAATTTACCAAGGGTTCTTTCTTATTTGATTAAACATTTCAACATATACCAAGTTTTTAAAGCTTAAAACATAAATAGAAAAAGATAATTAGCCAGTTTTAATCAAAAGCGGTCATAAGGAGGCATGAGCCAATATATATATACATACCCGTAATCCATAATAACTACCACGTGTGTGCCAGGAACTAGTGTCACAAGTCCTACGGGCATACTAGCAGAATATACAAAAGATATAATATACAGTCCCACTGTCTGAAAGAAATAGATGGGAAATAATCAAAAGAAACTCCATGGTGCTGCCGGAGATCGCCAGGAGAAGCAGCTCACCGTGAAGTCAGGTCCGAGTATAATCAAAATCAAGCTCCGGTCTGACAACCGGATGCGCCAGCCTCAGAACCTGTACAATTAAGTACAGAAGCGTAGCATGATTACATAAATATATATATGTACCCAGCGAGTATCCCGTCTAATCTCGAAGAAGTTGTGACGAGTGGTCGACTTGACACTAACTAAGGTCCAACAATATAATTTAACAAAATATGATGAAAACGGGTAGTTAGGCCCAAATATCTGCCAAATCAATATTCATGAATTTAGTAACAATTTATCATGCGCATATGGGAAAAGGACAACCAGCCTGAGCCATAAAAATAATCATATATGTGCACTGCCGAGGGTCGAACGGCCCAGCCATAAGTGCATCTTTGCCATAAAATAACCGTATATATGCACTGTCGAGGGTCGAACGGCCCGAACCATAAGTGCAACTTTCAATCCGATGTGGCGTACGGCCCGCTCCCATGAGAGTGGGGGAAATCACACTCCGCTCGCGGAATGTAAATTGCGAAGCGGTCACATGCACACACAATATTCTTTTAAAATTACTTTCCACAATCAACTCCTTCAAATTATCAAATTCCATAAATCTCAGGGAAACAATGCTACATATCATGTGAATTCATAAGATATAATTCATTACGAGGAAGAACACAAGGAATGATGTGGGCCTAACTACCCGGACATAATAATAATAGTCGCTACGTACGGACTCTCGTCACTTTGTACGTACGTAGCCCCCACAAACATCACACATAGCATTAGATCACCTATAGGGATAATTCCCTCTTACAAGGTTAGAAAGGAGACTCAACTCGTGTCGAATCTACTTTCCGGACCAAGAACGCGCCCGAAACTCCAAACTCGTCACCCAAGGACTCGAAACTAGGCAATGTTATACAAATATATCAAATTATACACAAGGCATGGAATTCTCCTACTTATTTAGTCAATTCATCATTCTTGAAGAAATCCCAAAATCCACCCCCGGGCGCGCACGCTCGGATTCAGAAAATTCTCGAAGTAAACACTCACCCATAACCTAAAGATCGTTAATATATGATTTTTGCGTGATTTCATAGCCAATTCACGGGTAGTTCTCTAAATTCTCGAAAACCCTAGGTTACTACCCATTTTCCTTGATTTTTCACTAATTAAGTAGTTTATTTAACTAGTAATTCATGTATTAAACTAATACTAGGGTAGAATTTTCTTACCTTATCAGTAGCTAGGTGGATTGGCCCTTTTCCACGCTCTCTAGGTCGATAATGGTGGAAGAAAAATGGAGAAAATGAACATTTCCCGTGCTTTAAAAGAACACACTGCCTACAGTGGTTCCGCACCTGCGGCTCAAGGACCCCACCTGCAGTCTCGCACCTGCGAGCAATAGCTCGCACCTGCGGAAAATGGGACAAGGGCCTGGGCTCGCACCTGCGGGCAGGAGTCTGCACCTGCGGGAAAGGGCCCGCACCTGTGAGAACTGGGCAGCCCACCTGGAGGTCGCACCTGCGAGGATGGGACCGCAGGAGCGGTCTCGCACCTGAGACTGGGCAACCGCACTTGCGGTCAAACCAGATCAGGTGCACCAGCAACTGCTTCAGCTGGTTTTTGGCCTCGTTTGGTGCCCGAGAGGCACCTGGGCCCACCCGAGCCCCCGTCCAAATATACCAACAAGTCCCAAATCATAATACGGACCCCGCTCGAGGCTTCGGAACACCCACAACAACGCTAAAACTCAAAATTACACCTCAAAACCCCTAGAATCAAACTCAGGAACTTTAAGTTTCTGGAATTCGCTAACAATGCGCTGAACTGACCTATACTACTCGGAATGACACCAAATTTTGCAGGCAAGTCATAAATGACATAACGGAACTATTCCTAGTCTCAGAATTCCGTTCGTACCTCGATAACACAAAAACACGTCCCAAACCACAATATAAACTTAAGGAAACTCTTATTTCGATATTGGGTGCCGAAACGCTCCCGGGTCATCCAAAACACATTCCGAACATACTCCCGTGTCCGAAATCATCATACAAAGCTACTGGAACCGTTGAAACTCGATTCCAAGGTCGTTTACTCAAAATGTTGACCAAAGTCAAACTTGGCAAAAAAGGACAACTTTAAGGAACTAAGTGTTCCGTTACTGCTCTAAACACTCCTGAATCTCGGACCACCCGCCCCTGCAAGTCATAAATCACAATAAGCCGCTATGGGGAGCTTCATTTAGGGGAACGGGGTCCGATAATACAAAATGACTGGTCGGGTCGTTACATTCTCCACCTCTTAAACAAACGTTCGTCCTCGAACGGGTCTAGAATCATACCTGAAGTGCTGAGTAAGTGCGGATATCTGCTCTGCGCATGTCCTTCTCGGACTTCTAGGTCGCTTCCATGACTAGTTGGCCCCTCCACTGGACCTTCACCGCAGAAACTCTCTTGGACCTCAACTGGCGATCCTATCTAATAGCAACTGGATCCTCCTCGTAGCCCAACCTCTCATCCAACTGAATAGTGTTGAAATCAACCACGTGAGAGAAGTCGGCATGGTACCGTCGGAGCATGGATACATGAAATACCGGATGAACTCCTGATAAACTGGGAGGTAAAACTAGCTCATAAGCAACCTCCCTAACACGCCTCAACACCTCGAAGGGACCTATAAACCTCGGGCTCAACTTGCCATTCTTCCCGAACCTCATAATACCCTTCATTGGCGAGACCTTCAACAGAACCTTGTCTCCCTCCATAAATGATACATCACACGCCCTCTGATCTGCGTAACTCTTCTGTCTGGACTATGTTGTGCGGAGCCTCTCCTGAATCAACTTCACCCTCTCCAAAGCACCCCTCACCAGGTCGGTGCCATATAAATTAGTCTCGCCAGGTTCAAACCACCCGATAGGAGAACGACATCGCCAACCATACAAAGCCTCAAATAGAGCCATCTCGATGCTGGACTGATAAATATTATTGTAAGAAAACTCGGTCAAAGGCAAGAACTGGTCCCACTGACCTCCAAAGTCAATCACACATGCCCTGAGCATGTACTGCAATATCTGAATCGTACGCTCCAAGTGGCCATCAGTCTGAGGGTGAAACGCTGTGCTGAGGTCTATCTGGGTACCCATCTCACTATACAATTCTCTCCAGAAGTGCGAGGTGAAATGAGGACCTCGATCTGATATAATGGACACCGGCACATCGTGCAACCGGACTATCTCCTGAATGTAGATCTGGGCTAACCTCTCAGAAATATATGTAGTAGCCACAGGAATGAAATGTGCCGATTTGGTCAATCTATCCACAATGACCCAAACCGCGTCAACCTTCCGCAAAGTCCGAGGCAACCCAACCACGAAGTCCATAGTGATGTGCTCCCATTTCTACTCAGGAATGGGCATCTGCTGAAGTAGGCCTCCTGGCCTCTGGTGCTCATATTTCACTTGCTGGCAATTAAGACACCTAGTCACATACTCCACAATGTCCCTCTTCATCCGCCTCCACCAGTACTGTTGCTTCAATTCACGATACATCTTCATAGCACCAGGATGAATAGAATACCGAGAACTGTGTGCCTCATCTAGAATCCTCTCCCTCAGGCCATCAACATTAGGAACACATAAACGGCCCTGAAGTCTCAGAACACCATCCTCGCCAATTGTAACCTCCTTGGCACCACCCTGTACCACTATCTCCCGAAGCTCTGCTAAGCATGGATCATCGAACTGCCGGGCCTTAATCTCTCCCAATAACGAAGACTGAGCAACCACATGTGCTAAAACTCAACGAGGCTCTAAAAGGTCCAATCTCACCAGGCGATTAGCCAAGGACTGAATGTCCAAGGCTAGAGGTCTCTCATCTGCTTCAATATAAGCCAAACTACCCATACTCTTTGCCTTCCTGCTCAAGGAATCTGCTACCACATTTGCCTTGCCCCGATGATAAAGAATGGTGATATCATAATCCTTCAATAACACAAGCCATCGGCATTGCCTCAGATTAAGATCTCTCTGCTTGAACAAGTGCTGCAAGTTGCAGTGGTCTGTATAAACCTCACAGGACACCCCATACAAGTAGTGCCTCCAAATCTTAAGAGCATGAACAATCGACGCCAACTCCAAATCGTGCACAGGGTAATTCTTCTCATGAAACTTCAGCTAGCGCGAAGTATAACAATAACTCTCCCTTCCTGCATCAACACACACCCCAAGCCAACGCGTGAAGCGTCGCAATATACTGTGTACATCCCAGAACCGGAAGGCAATACCAGGACTGGTGCAGAAGATAATGCCGCCTTGAGCTTCTGAAAGCTCGCCTCACACTCGTCAGACCACCGGAACGGGGCATTCTTCTGATTCAATCTAGTCAATGGATCTGCAATAGAAGAAAACCCCTCCACAAATCGGCGATAATAACCTGCTAGGCCCAAAAAGCTCCTGATTTCTGTAGCTGAAGTAAGACGCGGCCAACTTTGAACTGCCTCGATCTTCTGAGGATCAACATTGATACCCTCTCCGGATACCACATGCCACAAGAATGCTACGGAATCCAATCAGAACTCACACTTGGAGAACTTATCATATAGCTTCTGTTCCCGCAAAGTCTGGAGCACAACTCTCAAATGCTGCTCGTGCTCCCCCAGGCTACGTGAGTAAATCAAGATGTCATCAATAAAAACAATGACAAAGGAATCAATATACGGCCTGAACACCCTATTCATCAAGCCCGTGAATGATGTTGGGGCATTAGTCAAGCCAAAGGACATCACCAGGAACTCATAGTGGCCATATCTCGTACGGAAAGCAGTCTTCGGAACATCTGAGGCCCGAATCTTCAACTGATGGTATCCCGATCTCAAATCAATCTTAGAAAACACCCGAGCACCCTGAAACTGGTCAAACAAATCATCGATGCGCGGAAAGGGATACATGTTCTTAATGGTGACCTTGTTCAATTGGCGCTAATGAATACACATCGACATGGACCCATCCTTCTTCTTCACGAATAGAACTGGAGCATCCCACGGCGATACACTCGGTCTAATGAACCCCTTATCCAACAACTCCTCAAGTTGCTACTTCAACTCCTTCAACTCTTTCGGAGCCATACGGTACGGAGGAATAGATATAGGCTGGGTGTCTGGAGCTAAATCAATGCAGAAATCAATATCTCGATCCGGAGGCATGCCTGGAAGGTTTGAAGGAAATACATCAGCAAACTCTCGAACCACTGGCACTGAATCAATCATCGGAGACTCGGCGGTGGTGTCCCGCACATAAGCAAGATAGGCCAGACAACCCTTCTCAACCATATTTTGAGCCTTCAGGAATGAAATAACCCGGCTGGCTGCACTAACTTAGGAACCTCTCCACTCCAGCCTAGGCGACTCAGGCATGGCTAAAGTAACTGTCTTGGCATGGAAATCTAGCACGACATGATAAGGAGATAGCCAATCCATGCCTAGAATAACCTCAAAATCGACCATGTCGAGCAATAAAAGGTCTGCTCTGGTATCGAATCCACAGAATGTGATCACACAAGACCGATAGATCCGGTCTACCACCACAGAATCGTCCACAGGAGTGGACACATATATAGGAGAACCCAAGGACTCACGAGGAGCATCCAGAAAATGAGCAAATAATGCTGAAACATATGAATAGGTGGATCCTGGATCAAATAATACTGAAGCCTCTCTACCACATACTGAGATAATACCTGTGATCACGGCGTCTGAGGCCACTGCATCTGATCTGACCCGAATGGCATAGAATCTAGTTGGAGTACCGGAAGACTGAGCTCCACCAGAGTGAACAGGAGCTTCCTGACCTCCCCCTGACTGGCCTCCACCTCTAGGACGACCCATGTCGACTTGTCCTCCACCTCTAGGTGGCCGGACTGCTGGTGCTGGACCCATCGGCTGATAACCCTACTGCACGGCCTTGCCCCAAAACCTGGGACAATGCCTCCTCATATGACCTGGCTCCCCACACTTGTAACAACCTCCAGGTACCATAGTCTGCTGCCCCGAAGAAGAACCCTGAATGGCCGGAGGGCGATGTGAGCCCTCTGGCATAACACTGAAGTAGGGATTGGAGGATCTCAAATGACTGGATAACCACTGGGTGAACTCTGAATGGTTGGAGGACGGTAGGAATGCTCTGGCATGGCACTGAAATGAGGCCTCGCTGGAACACCTCGGGGAGGTGGTGGAGGTGCTGAATATGAAGGCATGTTGGGCTGACTACTGCTAAACTGACCTCTGACCCTAACTGGGGCACCTCTGAAATCCCCGGAGAATCTAGCCCTCTTGTCCTGCTGCCCTTGCTCCCAACTCCTCGACAGATACCCCTCAATCCTGCGAGCAATCTCTACCACGAGTTGATAAGGAGTACCCATCTCCACCTCTCGGGCCATGGTGGCCCTAATACCTGGACGCAACCCAGCCACAAATCTCCGCACCCTCTCTGCATATGTAGTTAGTATCATGAGTGCATGGCGAGACAACTCTGAAAATTTGGCCTCATAATATGTCACTGACATCTACCCCTGCTCTAGCCGCTCAAACTGATACCGCAGCTCGTCCCTCTCAGAGGGTGGGATATATCTATCCAGAAACATCTGCGTGAACTGCTCCCAAGTGACAGGAGGAGAATCTGCTGGCCTGATGAGAATATACGACTGCCACTACCTACGAGCTCTGCCCTCCAACTGAAAGGTAGTGAAATCCACTCCATGGGACTCTGGTATCCTCATGTTGTGCAGTCTGTCCCTGCACCTGTCAATGAAATCCTGGGCATCCTCGCCTCGCTCATCCCCGAAGACTGGAGGGTGCAATCGAGTCCATTTGTCCAATAACTTCTGCGGATCGCCGTCCGCAGCTTGTCTGGCCTCAGGTGATGCTGCTACAGGCTGGACCCCACCCTCGAGCAGTGTACCCGGGGTATGATGTAATGCTGCTGTCTGGCCTGCAACTTGGGCAGTAGGGGTCTAGACTCTCCCTCCTGCCTGAGAAGCGACAGGATCTGCTGGAAATAAACCAGCCTGGGACATAGTGTCCATAAATCTCATCATACGACCCATGACCTCCTGGAAGCCTGGCACCGTCATGAAGTCTACTGGAGCAAGATCTGCTGGGGGCACCTCGTCCTGCTCCTCTATGATAGGATCCTCTGGTGGTGGTGCAATCGGAATAGCTCTAGGACGCCCTCGTCCCCTACCTCGAGCCGGTGCCCTCCCCCGGCCTCTGCCACAGCCTTATATAATAGGGGTAGCGGCCCCTCCCGGGTCTGGAATATCAGATGCACGCGTCCTCACCATCTGTGAGAGAATAGAAGAATGAGATTTAGTAAACCATCGATTGCACGATAGAATAATAATAAAGAGAGGTTTCCTAAAACCCTATAGCCTCCTGAAGATAAGTACAGACGTCTCCATACCGATCTGCAAGACTCTACTGGGTTTGCCCGTGACTCGTGAGACTTACGTGAACCATGCTCTAATATCATGTTGTCACGACCCAAAATCCTAACTCAGGTCGTGATGGAGCCTAACAGCGGGGTCGGGCAAGCCAACACTCAGTTTACCAAGGGTTCTTTCTTTTTTGATTAAACATTTTAACATATACCAAATTTTTAAAGATTAAAACATAAATCGAAAAGGATAATTAGCCAGTTTTAATCAAAAGCGGTCATAAGGAGGCGT
>ML320101.1:0-21966 GCA_005239505.1 Nicotiana paniculata
TCCACCTTCACAACGATGTTATTACCCCATACTTCTTTAAGTACAATTACGTTAAGAGTCCCCGCATATATTTTTCTTTCAACACAACACAATTGTTCATTTTTTTCTTTTTTTCTTTTTCTTGTTTTTCAAGTGACTCTTATTATTTTTTTCAAACGTGCACCTTTCTCCTTATTTCAATTATTCCCCTCACAAACCAACCTACCACCCCACACTTTAACTTTTTCATATTTCATAACATTTCCAGTGCTTACGAGAGGTGACAAGGTTCAAATATAAGATCGATTCAAACAAAGGGGATATGGCTTGTAATGTGGTTGCCAAAGAAACATGATTATAGGCTCAACGGGGTTAACTACGATACATAATGATTAGGTGGGTAAAATATAGATAACTGGCTCAACAAAGAAATGCCTATATCACTTCCAAGACTGAATAAAACTTCTATTTCGCTTCGCACACACACGGGGCAAGTGCTAGACATCAGATGCAATGCACAGAATAACATTTAAATCTCACACACACATGGCACATAACTCACTCAGGATTGGATTTATCACGACACTCCAGTCAAAGCAGTTAAACAAATCTTATGAATTCCTAATTTGAGGTATTTATCCTAGAGTCAAAAATTGAGCCTAAGCGTCACAACCAAAATACTGACTATTCTCAAGGCATTAACACATTTCAAGATATTGCTCCTATTAAGCCCTTAACCATGATGTGACTCCTACTCCTAAAAAAAAAACTAAAAACTACCTACACCCGGTTCAACTGAAAACCCTTGGAAAAGAACCGTGGTCCAAAGAAAAACCAAGGGGGAACTTAGTTACTAGTCTTTGCAAGGAAGCTTTTAACAGTGGAACTATTCCTGAAGGCATTAATGATACTTTCCTCTATCTAATTCCTAAAATCCCTAATGAAAATAATTTAAAAATTTTTAGACCCATCGGCCTCTGTAATACTATTTACAAAATTATCACTAAGGTCATTACCAACCGTCTAAAACCTTTCCTAGACAGGTTTATTAGTCCCTGTCAAGCTAGCTTCCTTAAAAATAAGAAAGCTTGTGACAATGCGATTATTGTTCAAGAAATGATCCTACAAATAAATAGATATTGTGGTAGACATCATAATATGATCTTAAAAATAGATATAGAAAAAGTAGTTGACCTTCTGGAATGGTCATTTATCTATAGAGCCTTGATCTTCTTTAAATTCCCCCGTAACATGATTAAGCTTATTATGAATTGTATAACTACCACTAGAATAGCTATCTTGGTTAATGGTTCTAGAACTGGTTACTATACGCCCGGTAAGGGAATAAGACATGATGATCATATGTCTCCATACATATTCATCCTTGCATGGAAATGCTTTCCACATTAATTAATCATAAGGTAGATTTAGGTGGCTGGAGCCCTATTACGATGGGCAAAATAAACACCAATTATCGCACCTTTTTTACGCAGATGACCTAACTCTAATGTCCAAGATTAATAATAAATCTATAAGATCCATTAAACAATGACTAGAGAAATTTTGCAACTTGTCTGGTCAGTCAATCAACAAATCTAAGTCTAAAATTATTATCTCTAAAAACTGCCCCAAACATATTGGAACCGATATAGCAAATATTTTTAACATAAATATTACTAATTTCTTTGGGAAATATTTAGGTTTTCCAATTACTAACTCGAAACCTAGAGCAACGGATTTCCAATTTGTTCTCGATAATATGCTTGTTAGACTAGGAACTTGGAAATCAAATTGCTTAAACATGACAGGTAGAACCGTTTTGGCAACCTCCTGCCTAAACTCCCACCCTAGTCATATTATGCAATACGCATTGTTGCCAAGCAAGATCCATAGTACTATTGACAAGATTCAAAGAAACTTTTTTCTGGGGAACTAATGAAACATCTAAAAAGCTTCATCTAATTAGCTGGGACACTATTACTAGGCATAAAAAAGAGGATGGCTTAGGAATTCATAAGGCGAAGAGTAAAAATCTAGTAAGTCTAGCCGATCTCTCTTGGAGACTGCTCACTAACACCTGTTCTCCTTGGGTTAAATTAATGTTAGAGCTTTATGGTTATAGGAAGACTACTACAAACTCCTCGTTTGTATGGAACAATATCTTGAAAGGGTGGGAAATTGTAATAAGGGCATCACCTAGATACCCCATAAGTATTCAAACCTTAGTGTTTGGAATAGTCGTTGGATTCATGATACTCCTCCCCTTCGCCAGTGTATTTCCGACCCCTTGACCCAAACATATAACTTGCTTACAAATAAGGGATATTTGGAATAATAATAACTGGGATTTTTCAAAAATTTATGATGGTCTAGAAGCTAACATTATTAACAAAATAAAGGCTATAACGCCTAATGCCAGTAACTGTGAAACGCCTACTTGATCGCTCATATCAACAGTAATTTACTACCAAATCATGCTATTCCCCAATTGAAAATCACACTAATACTGATATAGATTTTTATGTGGATTTGGGACCTAAAGTGCCCCAACAAGCTAAAGTTCTTACTTTGGAAATGTCTTCACAATAGACTGCCTACTAGAAGCTATTTGAACTATATTGGTATTAACATTGATCCAATGTGCTCTTATTGTAAAGCTCAAAAGGAAACTATTACTCAAGTCTTTTTTTGAATGCCTAGCATTAAAGGATCTATGGCTCCAACTTGGTTTGGACATGAGCAGAAGGAATATTAGTAGTAACTAGGTAACTAATCTAAGGGACCATAATATATCCATTGACAATGGTTATATCACATGGACTAATCTCTTTCCCTTTTGTCACATGGGTAATTTGAACTAATAGAAATAACAATCTCTTTAATAATACCACAAAATAACGGGCTCTTCATCATGCACTTAACCAAACGGTTCAATACAAATTTCTCACACAAAAAGAAGAATTTTTTCACAAACTTATCCCTATCGCTGTTAACTGGATTAAGCCACCGGCAAACTATATCTAAGGGAACTGGAATATTAGTAGTAACTAGGTAACTAATCTAAGGGACTATAATATATCCATTGACAATGGTTATATCACATGGACTGATCTCTTTCCCTTTGTCATATGGGTAATTTGAACTAATAGAAATAACAATCTCTTTAATAATACCACAAAAAGCGGGCTTTTCATCATGCACTTAACCAAGCGGTTCAATACAAATTTCTCACACAAAAAGAAGAATTTTTTCACAAACTTATCCCTATCGCTGTTAACTGGATTAAGCCACCAGCAAACTATATCAAGCTTAATACTGATGGTGCATTTTAAGGAAGCAAATTCTCTATGTAGCTTTGGTGGTATTTTTAAAGATAGTAGGGGTCACTGGATACTTGGTTTATATGGAGCCTTTCCAGGCCTATCACCCCTCCAGGCTGAGCTATTGGCTTTAAAAACAAGCCTCCAAATAGCTAAAGAACAAGGCTTAACCAATCTAGAAGTGGAAGCAGACTCTACTGATGTCATTAATTATTTGAACAATGGAATGACTATTTTTAATAACATTATCCATGAGTGCAGGTTGTTAATGACCCAGGTGATGGTTCAACAAATCCACCACACTTTCAGGGAAGCCAACAAGCTGGCACACATGATGACTAGAAGAGCACTGTGTGACAACAAAGGCAGGGATCTTACTATTCTCTACTACCCCCCCCCCCCCCCCCCCCCCCNAAAAGTTAGGAAAGATGTTTGTTCAAGACTAGCTTATTTTGGGAACAAAAATATCCTTCGAGACATGTTATGTAATAGCAAAGTAGCAAATGCCCCTTCGGATAATCATGGTTGTATAAACTCTACCATTATGTGATATTTATAAATAAGATCCCTGTTATAAAAAAGAAACTTTTTAAAATAAGGACAAAATATAAACAATCGCCTCAAGAGGGGCTATTTGTGCACTTCTGGGGGGATGTGTACAAATAGCCACTGATAGAAGCTGTCTTTATTTTAAAGCCAGTGTTTTAAATGTATTTATTCTTTAGCCATTAGTTTAATGAATTTTTACCTGACTGGACGAAAATACCCTTATGCTATAACTTCTCAAGGAGGAGGAACGTGATAGAAGGTTCTTGCACAAGTTTGACAATACCCTTGCGCATGTTTGAAGGTCCTTAACTTCAAGTTTCAAGTTCAAAAGTTAAGGACAAGCAGTCCTTAACTTCATGTTTCAAGTTAAGGACAAGCAGTCCTTAACTTTAAGTTTCCTGAACTTTAACTTTCAAGTTTAAAAGTTAAGGACAAACAGTCCTTAACTTCAAATTTCAAGTTCAAATGTTAAGGACAAGCAGTCCTTAACTTTAAGTTTCAAGTTAAAAAGTTAAGGACAATAGGTCCTTAACTTATAATTTTCAGTCCTTAACGTTTCAAGTTAAAAAGCTAAGGACTAGCATCCATTGACTTCAAGTTTCAAGTTCAAAAGTTAAGGACAATGGGTCCTTAACTTATAATTTTCAGTCCTTAACGTTTCAAGTTAAAAAGCTAAGGACTAGCATCCATTGACTTCAAGTTTCAAGTTCAAAAGTTAAGGACAAACAATCCTTAACTTCATGTTTCAAGTTAAAAAGTTAAGGACAAGCAGTCCTTAACTTCATGTTTCAAGTTAAAAAGTTAAGGACAAGCAGTCCTTAACTTCATGTTTCAAGTTAAAAAGTTAAGGACAAGCAGTCCTTAACTTCATGTTTCAAGTTAAAAAGTTAAGGACAATAGGTCCTTAACTTATAGTTTTCAGCCCTTAACTTAAAAGTTCAAGTTAAAAAGTTAAGGACAATAGGTTCTTAACTTACAATTTTCAGTCCTTAACTAAAAAGTTAAAGTTAAAGTTAAGGACAATAGGTCCTTAACTTATAGTTTTCAGTCCTTAACTTTGAGATCCAAGTCCAAAAGTAAAAAACACTTCGTCCTTAACTTTTGAACTAAACTTCAGGACTACAGGTCCTTAACTTTTGAACTTAACTTCAAGACTTCAGGACTACATTTCCTTAACACAATTATCTTTGTCCTCAATTTTTTGTCTTTTTACCTTATTTTTCCTAATTATATGTTGTTTAAGAAAATCTAAAAGTCACTTCTTTTAGAAAACCAAAAGTCACGTCCTCCCACATGTGTGATTATTATGAGTGAATGGTTTACTATGCAATTCAACTATCAGAGCAGACACAAAAGAAATTGAGAGGCTTATAAAATTTATATGATTAAGCAATTCGTTTCTTCTGTTCAAAAGTGAATTTCACATGTGAAAATAATGGAAACACTCCTACAAACGCCAGAACCCCATTGCAAAAAGAGAAGTAGAGCTGTAAGGAATGAATCTGAAAATGATGTATTTTCATTTGGGAAGGAAAGGGTAACACTGTCTATTCATATTACTTTTAATAGACTAGTGACTACTTTTGCTCAGCATTAAAAATGCTAGATAAAAAGTAAATACCACCTTAAATTGTGACTACCCCGCACTATTTCTTGGCACTTCTACCGCATCGGAGCACATAAAACCCGACTTATCTATATTGGGCCAAAATTTCGGGGGAAAGACCCGTTTCCTCCATTTTCCTTGGATGGATATTCATAGCTCAGAAAATCTTAGCGCTTAAACCTCATTAATAGCTTTAACATTCCAGTGGAAGAGAGAACTGTGAGAGAAAGAGAAATGAGCGGAACTTCAAGTCTCTTTCAATTATGGCAAGTTCCTTCCTCATCACTGTTTTCTGGACGTTCTAAGCTCTCTAAAGGTACTCTTTTTTTTTTTTTTTTTTTTTTTTTCTAATTTCATTTGAGAAAAATCCTAATAGTTACTTCATATTATTATAACAGAAATATTCGAATGTGTTGTTGCTGTTTGCAGGTCTGTACTTGGTGCCTGTGCGTGTATTATATCCAATGTCATGCTTCTGTAAGCAAATGCAGACTACTACTTATGAAATTGTAAAAGGAAGCTATGTAGTATCAAATACACAGGACCAACAAGAGAAAAAGGTACATCTTAATCTCACATTTGGAATTTATTATATTAGCAGGAATTAGTTTTCAGAGTTGGCTACTTATTACGCACGGTATTTAAGAAAGAATTTTTTTTTTTTTGAAAATTTGTGTTCTAAAACAAGCTATAGATATTTGTGTGGCTATAAATCATCTCATGTGGAAAAATGTCCTTCTTTTTGGTATAGACTGAAAGGAGAATATATATTACCTCTGTCCTATTTAATGAGATGGACTTTGCTTTATGGATGCACTGTTTCGTTTATGTTCACATGAAAATTGGAAGGGACTTCTCATTTTTCTTGTAGGAAAAATTGACGCCCGAGGTAGAAAAGATAGGTGCATTTCAAAAATTACCGATGGTGATGCCATCCGTAGATATTCTACATTCGGCACTGAAGAAAGCAAAAAGGGTCTCGCCTACAAAGGGTAATCTTTTGCTTTGTGCCTATATAGTTTATACTCCCCCCACTTCATCTTAGTTTCAATTTTTGTATTGGATTCAAGCATGGATGAAAGAAATTACAATGTTTAGTTAAAATGTTCAACAGGCATTGTTAATCTTGCAAAACGCGAGAGAAATAGAGGCGCAAAACAACTTGATGCATTAATGAAGGTCAGATTCTGGACCAGACTGTTGCTTCTTGTTGGAGGATACATCTATAGTTTTGAAAACATAATTTACATTTTGTCATTCATTTTCCGTATGCAGGAGATAGCTGTACCCTTGAGAACATACAAGGAGAACTTCCCAAACAAAAGATATTTGCACCCGTATGAACGCTCATTGATTGAGTTAACGCTTGGAGATGGAAACTATGAAGAGGTAAATTTCAATCACTCTAGTATCTTTTTCCAAATAATGTTTGTTCTAGGAAATTGAGGTCATTAGTGACTTTTTTCCTACCACGAAAGCTAGATAGCTTTGAACTTTTAAAAATGGTTTTTGACTCTTCAGAAAAGTACAGGTAATTAAACTGGAAGTTTTAGATGTCTCTTTGTCCTGAAAAATTAAAAGACAATATAGAAGAAAAAAGGATTAATGCTAGGAGCATATATCTTGGGGTTTATAGTGTCTTATGTAGGTAAAACTTTGAGTTTGTATAATTATTTCATGCCTCTTTGACAGATTTTGAAATGATTCTGTTGGGCCCTTTAGTTGGTTGGACTGATTTTCAGGTCTGGATTCATTTTTCTGTATCGATCGAAACTAGAATTTTGGATATTTTCAACCCCCTCTCAGAGGGTTTATGGGTTTCATTTCGTGCATGTGTAAAGAAAAGTTCAGTTGCCGTAACTCTAAATATATCTCAAGTTCTTTATCTGTATTAATTCAGCATTTGCATCGCAGTGATGGTAATGTGATAATTGTGAGTTGATTGGTTGAATTGGACAAACTAATGTTTATGGCTTAATTTTGAGTGAGATCAATTTTTTCGCTGTTCTTTTATGTGTTTTTCTGCTTCTCCTCTTAATAGATCTATCTCCTTTTCCCCCTTCCTTCTCAATCCTGTATAGTTATTTCTCTTTTCTTGGTTTGTCTCTTTCATGTCTTACACCTAAGTAACTACACTTTTGCAGGTTTTAGGAAAGCTTGAAGCTTTAAGGAAAAAGGTGGTATCAGTTGGAAAAGAACATGCATCATTATGTGCAAAGGTTGGAAAGTGGTTGCATAAAATAGTGACCTACTTTATACTTGTGTGCTGCTAGTCTTCTCCTCCCCCCTGGTGAGAAAAAAACTGAGACTTGTCGAGTATGTGAGAGCAGATGAGTTGTAATTCCAGAGGAAACAGAGAAAATTCTAACGCTCTATAGCTCCTGACTGCTTATTTGGATGGAAGGTAATAAGACGTAAAGAGCCGTGTAAAAATCTTCGAGCAAAATGGAAAGGGAGAATAGGCCATGAATATTCCTTTCTCCACCCTTGCTGAATTTGACGCTCATCATTGGTTGAATAGAGTTCACTCTCTCTCATGCTTTCAGTCAGTAATAATTCAAATAAATGCAAGGCTTATTTGGCCAAAAGATCTCAAGAAACCTTAACTATCTATGGAACATACAATTGAATGAGTCTTCTTAGGGGGAAAGGTGCTCCTGTCAAGTACTTAAGTTAGCCTTTCCTTGCGGCAAACACATTATTCACTCCAAATTCTTGATTCAACTTCTCTACCTTCCTAACAATTAACCCCACCTCTGCATTACCACTTTTATGTAGATTGTAGCTAAAGAAACATGGTCACAACTTTTTCTTTGAAATTCAAATAATGGCTACCAAGGGCTTAGCATACATCAGGATCCCTTGGGTTGTGTTTACAAGCAAATTATATGTTCTATTTTCTCTTATTGAATCAATGAAGTATTTTTATTAATTTAAGAAGTGCTTATGTTCTATCTTCACAATTTACGTTTCTACTTAAGTTGCAAATCAAGTAATTGATGCAATTTGTGGCAGTCATTATCTAAACGAGAAGCAGAGGAGCGATTGAATGAGGTAGGCTGATAGTTTCACATTTTTACTGAATTCCTTATTGATTATATATAATTCATAAGTTGATCAGTAATAGGATATCTTTGTAGGGAATGAAAAGAATAGAGGAAATTTTTGGTCGTGATGGAAAAGCTGTTGATGAACTATTGAACATTGCCAAGGTAAGGCCTTGAAACAAACTAAAAGTTGAAAGAAGTGGTTAGATTTATGCTGAAATTAGTATACTGAAAACTGGAATGAACCTTCAAACAACTATTATCACAGACCTTCATTTTTAAAATAGAAGGATGTCCAGGAAAAAAAAAACAGACATGAAGTGATTATATCAAACATCTCTGTCTATGATTTTACTGGTAAATGTAGTAGCATTACCAGTCATGATAGCTATCTTCCTGATTGTGTGGAAGCTTTTAATTGGACTACTTCATAGAGATGTTTTTTAAGCAATGATCTTTGCTCTCGAAGTCAAAAAGAAAAGTTTCAGTGGTTTCTGTCAGTCTGACTAAATTTAATGGTGACAGACATTACGGGCAATGCCAGTTGTCAATCTGGAAACACCAACTCTTTGTCTCGTCGGTGCTCCCAATGTCGGAAAATCATCTTTGGTTCGCGTACTTTCAACAGGGAAGCCTGAGGTATGTACTCAGTTGGTTAGCTTTCTTTCCATTTTTACTTTTTTTTTCTCTGGGATTAGGGATTTCACCTTTCTATCTTAGAGAATTAAAACCATGTCATAATATGCTCTTGAGGAAGGCGAATATTCCAGAATTGATAAATGTTAAGAAAAAGGAAGATAGAGAACCAGTTTTTAAAACCATGGTTTTTAACTTGGGTCAGAAGAAGCTTTTTATTCTGAAACTTAGCTTGCCTCCAAAGGCTTTTTAAAACTCTGACCTGCATTTAGTTTTGCTAGCTCAGGTCTCAAGTGTTAGTATGTGTACAATTAATAGTAAGGAAAAAGTCAAGAGAAGAGGAAGATAAACAATGAGATGGAAGCTTATGGAATAATCAGATATGGTCAATTATTACCCAATAAATTGTGTGTTCTCTTTCTTATCATGCTCCCCTGTAATCAAAAGGATTGTTACTTCATCATTACTTTTATCTGGCTTATGATACAGATATCTCTTACTAGTTTGGCAATATCATATTCATGGATGCATTGGTAGACAGATGAATTAGATAGATACTTGTCTACAGCTTTACGAATAAGTCAAAGATTTATGGAATACTAAATCCTCAGCTATAACTACTTTCCTTGTATGATTCCCTACCAACTCTATAGAAAGTTCTCAAGTACTTTTTCCAGTTGATTGCATCTTTTCATCACATTGTTTTCTTTGATTGAGTTGCCAGTAATGTCACTGAATGTTGTCAGATCTGCAACTATCCCTTCACAACTAGAGGAATTCTGATGGGTCATATTACTATGAGCTACCAGAATTTTCAGGTTAGTCTTTTTCTCAAAGTGGAAATGTTTCCTTAGTGCGTCTTTCCCTTTCTGTTTCTTCTGCTATTTTACTGATTAACATTTGTATCTTCAGGTTACTGATACCCCTGGTATCTTAAGGCGATGTGATGGTAAAAACTCTTGATCGTTTACCATTTGCGTAATGTGGATAATTGCTTCTCTGAATTCCTTTGCTTTCTCCCACATATTACAAAGAAGCTGCTGATACATCATCGCTTTTGATAGTGAAATGGTTGTTTGTAGGAAACCAGATGTGTATATTATCTTGGTTCATTTGTGGAGAACAGTATGTGTTTGTGGGAGAGTGAATTAGTTGTATTAGAACTTGGTATACTATTGACAGAAATTTTACCTTTGCGTGCAAATATTTGTGTGTGAACTTAGATCTCTGAAAAATTATGATATTAATAGCTGCAAAATGTTGCTTCTTCAAGTAACAGGCTACGTCGTGCAAAAGAAAAAAAAAAGTAAAAAAGAAAAAGGAGAATCAGATAGCCTAGTTTGAGATTAGAAGGTGTTACTTGGTTTCTTCATTACAGTAACTCTAATGATGCAAAGTTGTCTGAAATAAGTATAAATGTGAATTTTCATGTTTTGACTTTAAAGAAAATAAAACAACTATAGTTTTCTTTTTGCTATGCTGCTCAGAAAATGGTGAGATCATTATTCATAATTCGGTAAATTTCCTTCTTGTAATCTGGACTCTTCTGTTCTATAGTCATGGATTACTTCTCTATCATTTTATATTTATTTTTCACAAATTTTCTTTATTTTGATTGAACCTGCAGAGGACAGGAATAACTTGGAAAAGTTAACACTTGCTGTTCTCACTCATTTGCCGACTGCAGTACTTTATGTTCATGATTTATCAGGAGAGTGTGGGATGTCACCTTCTGATCAGGTACCTCCAATGCTTTCTATGTTTTGGTTATTACTGGAACTCTGATCTTCAAGTACTCTAGAGAAGAGATGGATTGATTATTCTTCTATACTAGACTATATGAGCCCATCATTTTGAATTCTGAAGTTGTTTTGGTTGTGTCTAATCTTGCACCCACATAGCTTTTGATTTAGAATAAATTTTAGTCCACAAACACGGAAGCACAGTTCCAACCTTGGAAAATATTGACAAACATAGAACAATGTATATTGCCTCCCTAGACTTATTGAAACTGAGCAAATATTTCCTTTTCTTCCACTTCCTTTAAATACAGTTACAAAATCAAACTCAAGCATACACCTTATTAGCTCTTCATTTTCTACCCACAATCCTATGCTACGTGATCAACCAAATGTATCAGTTGCTATTAGTGTTTTCACTATGAACAAAAGAGATACATAGTCCAACTAAGAGCCATATAGAGTATTGCAAATATTTGTGCATTACTGGAAACATCTACTACTATGTATTGTTCAAACAACTTCTTGTCCTATTCCAAAAAGAGAATAAGTCAAACATTTTTGAGATAGAAAACATTAACTGATAAAAGTCCCATAGCAAGAACTGAAAAATATCATGACATAAAGAGATGTGTTGGTGTGCGTGTGTGAGTGGTGTGTGAGAGAGAGATCATATACATAAACCAAGGATCTCTCCAAACAAACTACTCCAGAGTACTATACCCAGGAGTCGAGTTATGGCCCTTTAGAGAAGAGGGAACAAAGTAAAGGCCAAGACACTGTTACTACAATCTAAAGATGCATCAGAAATTTAATTTTTTCTCAAAACAGTATAGGATCTTCCTATCCTTAAGATTAAACCACTTAACAATTAATGAAAAACTCGAAAAAATGCTTGGCCTTATGTTTTCTTTGATAAGCTAATGCTGACAATTATATGAAATGCAAATAATGTCCAGAAAAGTTGGTCAATACATTTTAGGCCTCATTTGTTTTTTTAAGATTAAGACGTCAAGATGTGTATTACGATTAAGACATTTTTAAATCTGAATACACATCTGAATATTAAGATGTGTATTAAGATCTGAATATTAAATGATTAAGACTGTTTGATTTTTAATATCTGAATGTATAAAATTTATCTTTATTTGAAAATTAATAAACATAAAATTCAAATGAAATACTAATTAATCTAATATTCTATTAATAAAATATATAATTTTTTTAAAAATATAGTAGTTGCTGGTGGTGGCTAACGATGGTGCTTGTGAATGCCGACTAGAGATGGTGGTTGGTGGTATTTTTGGTTGATGGCGGTGGTTCAAGGTAGTAGCTAGTGGTGATAAGTAGTGGTGGCGATTATGATTTAGGATAGTGGTGGTGAGTGGTGATAGTTAATAATGGCGGGTGGTAGTGGTAGTTGTGATTGAGGAAGGTGGTGGTAGTTTATAATGATGGGTAGTGCCGATTATGATTGTTGATGGTGATGGGGTGGTTAGTTGTGGTAGTTGAGGTGGATGGGTGTTTGCGATTAAGAATGATAGTGGTGGGAGTGGTGCGGATGGCGGGTGGTGGTAGCCGATTATGGTGGCGGCTATGATTTGTGGATGATGGTGGTGATGGAGGTTGAGTATGGTGGTGGCATGGTGGTAGTTGATAGTGGTAGGCGGTGACGACAATTAATAATGAATATGGATGATAGCATCTTAATAAAATTAAGTTTCAGGTATGGATCTTAATCATACAGACCTATTCAGACCTATTAAGTGGTTGTGAAGTAAAAAAAACAAACACACTTAATTATTAAGATCGAATAATTAAGATTCAGACTTTAAAAACAAACGCACTTAATGTCTGAGATCTGAATGATTAAGATTCAGACCTCCATTAAGTGCAAACAAATGAGGCCTTACTTTCCCTCAATTAAAAGAAAAAAATACATTAAAATCATATGACTACCAAATGACACAAAAAGTCCGTTCATTATAAAGAACATATACGGATATGAAGTAAATACATCGATATGTTTTTTTTCATCACTGCAAGAATAAATATGAAATGATGTTGATATTTCCTTTAGTCATCCCAGCATTATCTTTGTGGGTTTTGTCAATAATAAAATTTTCTGATCACTTATCACGAAAAGGGAAATCTAAAAAAGTAATCCACTTTGCTTTTCTCATATTTTTCACAGTCCGTAATTAAAAAATTTCTTCTCTCTCAAGACAGTGATAGAATCACATACAGTATCAAACTAAAGTTACATAAGTCAAATATCCAAAGGATACTGAGTAGATTGTTTAATTCAAGTACAAACTCTTCAGGATGATTGCAATATAGCGCATTCTTTATATCTAGATATGTTCACTGAGATGGTAGTGCTACCTAATACATACCTCAGTCATGGGGTTCTCTTGAATCTCCCTTTGATGAAAAATCAGTTTCTACCAGAGTCAACAAATTAAAATAATTTAGAATTCACGAAATATTGGAGAAGATATTATCAAACATAAAAATTTGTTCAAGATATAGTTAGCTCAAGATGGTATGTACTTTGGAACTTCCCAATCAGAAGTTAATCAACTAACTTCTAATGCTTGATCAACCAAGTGACATTAATGACGATTTTGTGTTATTATCTGCATGAGCGCCTTATGTTTGAAATGGCACTCAACCTTGGTAATATATTTTTCTTTCTCAAAATTTTGATTTGTTCTTGTCACCGCTTTTGCATAAATTGCACTTTTTTATAGGTGCATTTGTAGTACATTATATCTAATTTGCAAAGAAGTATAAACAAGGAAACAAACAATTTTATACCATGTCATAGTTACCAAATACCTTTCTAGAATAATCATGCAAAACTATCCTTGATTCCATATTTTATTTGTTCTCAATCTTAGTAGATAAACTCATAGAACGAAAGAATATCTCATGGTAATAATATAATGTGCTAAAGAGTTATTGTACTTCAATTCACAAATAAAACTCAATATCTAACAATAGTAAAATTTTATGAAGTACTTAATTTCAAAAGTGTAAATATACTACATGCTATTGTATCAAAAATCACCCTACATGTCCAGCAAAACGAAAATTAAAGCAACTCATGTAGTCACAAATAATAGGCAACATCAAAGCTAGAACTTTCAATGAATATAAAACATCATCGATCATGCATTAGTATACTACCTTTTCTAAAAAAGAGGAAAGTTTTTGCATGCTAGACTTAGTCACCATATGTTCCATAATATTAAAAAGAAAATAGCTGATCTTTAACTTGTAACTGTAGCTTGAAAGTGATGAAATAAATTAAAAGCACAGAAGCAAGCACCAATTGATTCAAGAAACTGAATGCAGAGAGAGCTAGGTCTTACCATCAATAATCATAACGATAAACATAAACGTGGAGAAAAATAAATTATACCCCCCCAAAAAAGTGGAGAACAACATGTTGAGGCCTTGAGGGATAGAAAGAAGTGTACCAAGACAAATAATTCACACCCTTAGCCACTTGAAGTGATGGAGGAGAACCTTTGCATAATCTTCCATGACCTTAACAATAATCCTTTTTCGGGGTTTCCTGTAATAGTTTTAATTTGCAAAAGTTGAAATTAATCATCATGGAAGAACATTTTTAATACATACTATATGTATGCTAAAGCATCCATTGATAAATACACAAACCTGATAACCCATGTGCATTTATGTATTGAACTAACAGGAGAAAGAACTAACTATCAAGAAGTAACCAAGTGAATCAGTTAGCCAAGCATGCAAGATGAATCCATCACTTGTACTTTGGACAAAATATCTAAATAAAATACAAACTTAAAGAATATTCTAATAAAATTGCATAAAACTGTCAGGTGGAGAACAATAAGAAAGTATAGATGAAGATAACATATGTTGATTCAGTACCTAGCTATATGGACACATCAATAGATAATAAGACTAATTAAGCTTAAAAATGGGAGAATCAGAATTCTCAATAAGACAAACAAATACATATTCTATTACCAATTGTCAATAAACAGGGAATAAAAATTAAAACAAATAAATTAAGCTACTTCCTTGACTCAGGTCTCCTCTTATACATGCCCTTACATTCTCTATCCCTCTTGTCTACTTCTCAAAGTTGTTGAATATCTGTGCTATTTTCTTGTCTTTTCTTTTGGACCATTAATGTGTTGCAACTTCTACAATTTCTATCAATCCTGAGTACGCTATTTCCTACTCCTCCATTCCTTTACTTTTAGATCCCACCAATAACATGAGTCATCATATAAAGCAACCCCATCACATGCCCTTTCACACACTTTTCCTATTCCATAAATTCCTAGCCAGGTAAATGAATTCAAATTCAAACGAACAAATGTTGCTCGAACATGACTTTTAATAAGAGTCCCTAAATCATCTTAAGCCTTATTAAGCCTTCCTAAGACATGAAATAATGAATAACATTTTTCAATAGAAATTCACGTGTACAAATTTTTTCCAATAGCTATTTGATTTAGTTCATCCAATTTATGTCAAATTCAACTCATACACCAATTTTAGTGCTTTATTAGGGTTATCATGAGTTCCTATTTTTCTTTCCCTCGGCTATGGAGAGTGAGGGAAGTGCAAAGAGGCAGTTATGACGAATCTGGAAACATACTCGCGATTCATAATTCATGGACTATAACATACACAAAAAAAAAAGTAACGAAAAGGAAGAACAACATGCATTAGGAGTAAAACTAAATATCCCTTTTGTTTTTAAATTAGCAGAATAATAATTTTAATACCTTAAGAAAAAGAGGTAGAGGCGAATCAGCGAGAAGAAAGCAACTTCAATGAAATTGGACGGAGAATAATCCTTAAAACGGTGATTCCGCATCTTCTGGTCGGAAAACACGAAATTCAAGAAAATTCATCCATGAAATTGGAACCTGTTCTAAAATAAGACGGAGAAAATAAAGAATATGTGAGCAAAAATTGAGAGAATGATACCTGAAATTTAACAGATAGATAAGAAGATGAAAAGTACTAAGAGTATTGTTGAAAGTTTGAAGAAGGAGAACTGAAGTACTAGAGATGAAAGTCGGAAGAGCGCATGTTCATGTGTGTCAAAAATGAATAGATGGAAAGTTGGATATATGAGAAAAAAGTAGGAACCATCTTCTAAATAATAAAAAATTGTTGAACATGGAGGCTGAGATATATTATATATATGAAGTAATTGTGCAAGAAAAAGTTAACGTGTTTGCATATTGGTGATTTTAAAAAGCTATCTTATCTGATTCTCCAATAATGAGAAGATGGATCATACGAGAATGGTCATGAACTAGTAAAGCCTATATGCACAGAAAATTGACGTTCTAGAACTTGTATATTGGTGTTTTATAAAAAAAGCTATTTTTTCCGGGTAATGATAGGATGGATCAACTGAGTGGGTCACGAGTTAGTAGAATGTAAATTAGTAGCTGTATTAATATAAGAGCTCCCAGTGAACACTCAACAAATGTCCCCTTCAAACTCCTTTTTTCTTTCTTTTCCTTGTTCCTTCTGTTTGATAGGGGGTTGGGACGGTTGATACGCTCAAATTACACCTTAATGCGATCGATGTCAAATATAGTAACCCAACAAGGTTGGGGTCAAATCCCACAGAGAACAATATGGAGGCGATTAGGAATGCAAGAGAATTATCACTTATCGCGCAATGCCAAACAAATAAGATTTTGGTTTTGAAAGTTGTTTATAACTAAATGCGAAAATATAAACTAACCTAGAAAGCAAGTAAAATGATCAATGGCAACAAGTATGAATGCTTCGGGAATTGCACTCAAGTAACGATCCAATGTATTTCACGATTTCTAATTAGCTTTTCCCAAAGACTAACAAGACTTCCTAATTGAGTTATTCCTAACCCAATCAAGAGATTAAGTAGAATCTATAAAATGAGGGTTAAAGCCTCAAGTTCTTGTTAATTAATCTTTCCCAACCCCAAATTATCTTTTCCAAAATTAATTCGGAGTTAATGGGCGAGTCCTAGGGTTAGCTAATCCCTTTGGAAACATTAAAGAACAAGAATAATTAAAGAAACAATAACTCACTTCATAAATATAATAAAATCATTCAATACATAAGCACAACAAGGTATTTAGTCCACACTTTAAATATGTAAATTTCCATAAACAAGATTCAAGTGTTGGAAATAAATACTACACACTTAAATATACAATACAAAGCAAGGAAATGAGGAAACAAACATAAATGGGTAAGAAAACCTTAACCACAAGAGTGAAATCTTCAAATCCCAAGTGTGTGCGCAAACCCTAGCTTCAAGACTTGTTCTCCTCTACTCAAAATTATATTTACAAAGCCAAAGATATCCCAAAAAAATCTGCTAGGTCGAGTATATGAGAGTGGGGAATGAGACATGTGATTTTACATATTTGCCCAGGTCTGATGCCCGTTGACCGCACCTACAGAAGAATCTTCGCAGGTGCAGTTCCGCAGGAGCGGAAATCCACTCGCAGGTGAGGTTCTGGATGGCTTGACAGATTTCCGCATGTGCGGATAAACGGTCGCACCTGCGGTTCCGTAGGTGCGTGAAATGCATCGCAAGTGCGAGTTTGTATGGCTGTGCCTTCCTTCGCAGGTGCGTTGAGTCCTCCGCATGTGCGATCTCGCACCAGCGGCCCAGAGTCCGCAGGTGCGGAATCACTGGAGCTTTTTATGCACTTTTCACCACTTTTTGTTCAACTTCTTTCCAATTCAACACCAACCACTTCATGGCGTCATTTCCCTGAAAATTGAGCAATTACACACTAATAACAACCTCAAGTTATCATTGAACGATACAAAATCTAACGAAAAGAGGCCAAAATGAGTGGTAAAATCACCACTCATCAACGGTCCTTCCCCAATCATAGAAGAGTTATGAGTAAAAAGAGCAGCCCGGTGCACTAAGCTCCCGCTATGCGCGGGGTCCGGGGAAGGGCCGGACTACCAGGGTCTATTGTACGCAACCTTACCCTACATTTCCGCAAGAGGCTGTTTCCACGGCTCGAACCCGTGACCTCCTGGTCACATTGCAACAACTTTACTAGTTACGCCAAGACTCTCCTTCAGAAGAGTTATGAGTGTTCTCCAATAATCTTAAAAGCATAGGAGAATGTTAATACGCTTTGTGATACTGGTTTTTGCTACAACCAATGATTATTTTTCAATCTTCTCTAGTTTCTCATATTGTAGAGAGGGCTGATTGCTAACTTCCGCTTTTGCAGTTTGTGATCTATAAGGAAATGAGAGAGAGGTTCAGCACCCACATTTGGCTTGATATTGTGTCCAAATGTGACTTGCTGCAAGCATCTCCCATCATCTTTGCAACCGAGGAATGTAATATTGATGACGTTGAGCTGGTGAGGTATAGGACAATGGGACCTGATGGAGCGTTACATGTGTCAGTCAAGAATGAGATTGGTCTTCATGAGGTACCATTCTGTTACCCTTATATGCCATCTTATAGATTACTGAGCAGGTTATTTAACTTAAACCTGTATGAGTTTCCGAAGCGTCACAAAATACAATTTTAGAACTTAAACATAATTTGGGAATTCGTCTCGCAGTTGAGATAATGTATTATACATCTTATTGGCAATAAGTTGACCATTTGTGATCCTTGGAAGATGCAAATCCCCCGTATGATTATTCTCTATATTGGTTGCTATTGAATGGCAAGTCTGAGAGATTTCAAATGTTTAAGTTGTGCATGTGACTGCTAGCTTCTAAAACTTGAACATGTATTCAAGAGCATCAACTAATTAATGACTCTTCTCTTTTGTCTTCTCATTGTACCTGGGGTGACAAGTGTCTTATGATTGTATCGGTAATAGTTTATTCAGCAGTATTTTGCTGTTTTTCTGAAAGTTGAACCTTTCCGCCCGACAACAGAATATGATAATTCTGACAAGTTGCTAAGTCTTTTCAACTTGGACAAAAGGTTCATAGGTTGGGATCTCCTATTTGAAGTTATCAGTGAAAAGCTGAATATTACTTTGTTTCTATAATGATCCCGAAGAAGCAGATTCAGAGACAAAAACATAGCTCTATGAGCTCTTTACTTTTTACTAGCTGATACTGATTGTCTTAATAATTTCCCCGAAATTGCTTTCACCATCCACACTTTCTAAGAGTTCATCCCATAGGCGATAGAACTCAACAGTCAGCATGAGGTAGACATTATTTCCATGAAGCTAACTTTCTTCGTTTGTATGTTCTGACATATTCTTTGGGTTTTTGCAGTTGAAGAATAGAGTTTATGAGCTGCTTCTTTCTCAATCAGAGAGGATCAAAAACCAAAAGAGCGAGGAAGAGCTGGAAGTTTCAAGCTAGTTGGTTATGTGACTTCCAAAAGAGATTTCTGGCCGTAGCCAGAGTTTGGCTTCAAGTTTTGGGCCTTTGTAATTAGCTGAATCTGAGTCGTGGTCTATCACATATGTACAATATGTACCTTGGTGATCTGTTTGATTCTAACACACATTTGCAGGTGCAAGGACACGACATATCTCTTGGTGGCTCAGGCAGTTGAACGATGAGGTCCTCGTTTGCTTCGCTTTAAATCCCACCTCTTAAGATACCAACAAATCATTTGTCTAACGGGGCCGATGGGGTTGCCATATCTCACATCCTATTTTTTAGGCTCTTTGTTGTAGCCACTTTTTCGATACGTTTTTAGTCAGTCATTTATGTATGATACTGAGATGCATTTGGAGATTTAAAAGGTTAAATTTCCAAAGCTCTATTACTGAACCATCCTAAATTTACCAGTAGAAACTGAATCTGCCCTTGTCATCAAAGAATAAGTGCTATGTAAAGTTGAAGCTGATGTACATTACTCTTGGTTGAAAGAAGGAAATCCTTGTTCTGGCAAAGAAGCTTATTTATTTTCCCTCACGATTGTTCTTTCAGGTGTGATGTCTGATTTACATTTTCAACACTAACAATGACACTGTTGTCTTACGCAGCCAACTATTCTATCCTACTTATACACAAGGGAGAGTTTGAGGAGCTTCCGGTACCTGCTTGCCGCATTAAGGGTATTTTTGGATATTAGTGATTATGAGTAACAAATGTTCCAAAGTAGCTGCAGCAAAGTCGTACAGCCTATTTGGTCAAGCTGCAAAGATTAACTTATTTTGAGAAGTATTTTTTCTCAAACGTACTTTTGGTGAGAAGCAATTTGTGTTTGACTAATTAATTTGAAAAATACTTCTAAGTAGCAATTAGTATTTGACCAAGCTTTTAAAAAGTGTTTCTAACTGTATTTTTCTCAAAAGTGCTTCTCAAAAAAGTACTTTTGGAAAGAAGTTACTTTATCTGCTTTACTTAAAAACAATGTTTTTTTCTTCTAAAAGCTTGACCAAACACTTCAACTTAAGAAAAAAGCATTTTTTTTGAAAAAAAGTACTTTTCAGCTTGGCTAAACAGTCTATAAGTGTATTTTTCTTAAAACTGTTTTCAAAAAAGTATTTTTTTTGGAAAGAAGATACTTTTTTTTGCTTCTCCAAAACTGCTTCTGATTCTTCTCAAAAGTACTTTTTTTTTCTTTTAAAAGCTTGGCCAAACACTTCGAACTTTGAAAAAAAAACACTTTTTTTGGGAATAAAATACTATTAAAATTGAAAAACTTGACCAAACAGACTAGTAATGTCTCATTTTTGAAAACGTGATCCCCATTTTGAAAACTACCAATTTTTTTTAAAAAAAGCAACAGGATAAACTAAAAGGCAATCATGGCGAAGTCATAGAAGGTAAACAAGATATAAGTTATGGATGCAACATAATATAGGCTGATGAGATAAAACTGGGGGATATTATAGCAAGGGTTGAATTAGAACTGAGAATATATTCGTAGTTGGATGATTATTTTTGGATACAAATCTTACTGCATTTCTATATCTGCATCGCATTAGGGTAGATGAGGTGCAAGCACCTATTTTAAGAAGTCTGCCAATCGAGTTCCCAATTTTTTGAAGAATGATTCTATCATAAAACTCGGTAGGTAATCACACAGCCGTATGGATTTGTTTGGCATTTGATGCTACGAAATTTGTTCCCACCTTTGACATGAAAGAAAATGACCAAAAATAAACCACAGACCATTTTTTAGAACTGAGATCTTGATTTTGAAATTTAGCAATGAAGTAATCTGAACCTAAATCTATTAGGGGAGAATTTTCAGACACTTTCCAAAGCTCCTGGACATTTTTCTTGAGGATTTGATGGAGTAATCTTTTCCCTTGTAACTTAATAATGAAGGAGTGTTTCCGGGGCATGTACATTCGATGTCTATCCTCCTGGGAAAGAGAAATTATCTTTTCTTCAAATATTAAGCCATGCACTACAAAACTGAAAAACAATTGCGAAAATTGAGTTCATGCTAGAGGAGGTGATCCCGCTGGCATGCCTAGCTCATAAACTTGCCACCACCTTTTGGCGGAACCATGCATCTGAAAGACGATGAAGTTAACACCATTAGACTCCACAAGTTCCAAATTGCGCAATATCTCATGGCAACGGTCCAAGAAATCCTCAGTATTCTTTGAAGGTGCACCGCTAAAGTGAGAGGAAAATAACTTGGTGAACCTGTCCAACCTCTTCAGCTCATCAGCCGACATCGCGGGTCTGTTCCCGGTTGTGAAGCAACAATAGGTCAAACCACCCCAACTAGTAGAGCTCCTGGGGTCTATTAACCATAGGCCGTGATGCGAGGCTAGAATTCATGGTTTAACATGTTATATGCCCTACATTTTATGTGCGTTAATGATAAAAATACACTTTTTATGTGCATAATAGAGTCTATTTCATGTGTAGGTGAATTGGAGATGGAAACCGAGCTAAATGGATGCAAATACATCGCAAATACGCTCAGGAGGCGAGGAGGAGTGCACCTGGCGTTAGCCAGGCGTTAGAGTCCAAACGCCAGCCCTAGCCTGGCGTTAACCAGGCGTTGGAGTCCAAACGCCAGCACTAGCCTGGCGTTAGCCAGGCGTTGGAGTCCAAACGCCAGCCCTAGCCTGGCGTTATCCAGGTGTTAAGGC
>MDKI01108771.1:0-10821 GCA_005239505.1 Nicotiana paniculata
TAGAATGTCAACTCCTAGAAGACTATTCAGTCATTCTAAGAAGTGAAGAGGAATTATGGAAAACTAAATCTAGGATAAACTGGCTAATGGAGGGAGATTCTAACACAAAGTTCTTCCGCACCTTCACTCTCAACAGGAGAAGAAGGAATAGGATTTTGGCCCTCCAAAATGAAGCAGGGGATTGGATAGATGACCATAAGGGAATTGAAGATGTCATATTCCAGTTCTACTCATCCTTATTCACCATTGTCCATCAATCTTCTACCAAGGGTAGAGATACCACCCCATACAACTCTCACACCTTTTTCACATACGGATCAGAACATTTCTCGTGCTCCCTTAGGGAATAGTGAGATAAAGATTGCTTTATTCTCATTCAAACATTTCAAAGCCCTGGGCTAATGGCCTACACCCAATGTTCTACCAAAAGTTTTGGAATGTCCTTGAGGGTAGGGTAACCAACTTTTGTGAGCAGGTATTCCACACCCTTGAAATGAACCCTAAGGTTAACACTACCCATCTGAGCCTAATCCTTAAATGTGCAAATGCGGCTGTACTGAAGAACTTCAGACTTATTGTCCTATGCAATACAATATACAAATTGATCACTAAAATCATTATTAACAGAATAAAGCCTATACTGCCCTCTATCATAGGCCCAAGCCAAGCCAGCTTCTTGTCTAACAGGAGGGCATGTGATAATGCCATTATTTTGCAATAATATATTAGTCATTTTATGAAAATAAAAGGTAGAAAGGCCAACATGATCCTAAAGATTTATCCAGAGAAGGCCTTTGATATGTTAGAATGATTCTTTATCGGAGACAAGCTTCTTTCTTTGATTTCCCTAGCACCACCACCAAGATGATTATGTCCTGCATTTTCACCAGTTCTATATTTTTGCTTGTCAATGGGAGTAGGACTTAGTACTTTAAGCCTAGTAGGGGCATCGGACAGGGAGACCCTATGTCTCCCTACATCTTTATCATGTGTATAGAGAGACTACCCAAAAGAATTGATGCAAAAGTGCAGAATAGGAATTGGTTCCCTATCAAAATCATTCAAACGGGGCCAAAATTATCCCATCTCTTCTTTATAGATGACCTCACTCTATTTTCTAGAGCAAACAACAAGAACTACAATACTATTATAGAAACTCTCCAGGAGTTTAAATGTAAGTCTAGCCAAAAGGTAAATAACATCAAGTCCAAAGATATCTTCTCCAAAAACTTCCACCAAGAGGAAGTAAATAGACGAGCCAGGATATTGGCCATTAAACCCAGTCTCTCTTTTAGTAAGTACCTAGGCTTTTTCATCTTTCACAAAAACCCACCAATAGAGACTATCAGTTTATCATTGATAGTATGCAGACTAAGCTTGCAGGCTGGAAAACCCATTTTATGAATATGGCTGAGAGGACTACATTAGATAAATCCTCTCTTGGGTGCATCCCTGTTCATGTCATACAATACATTAAACTCCCAGCTCAGATGTGTAACCAAATTGACAGAATTTAGAGAAATTTCATTTGGGGTACCACTGCAGCTAAAAGAAAACTGTACCTAGTTGGGTAGAAACTGTGACAAAGCCTAAGAATGAGGGTGACTTGGAAGTGCAGACAGCTAGAAACAGAAACATTGCCACCCACACTGGTCTGGACCAGAGGATGTACAACAATACCAATTCCCTGTGGGTCAGGGTTATGTTCCACAAGCACTGTACTAGTAGGAATCCTTCTAGGCACATTGCCTCTAGGATTTGGCAAAATGTCAAAAATGGTTGGTATGTTTTTAGTAAGGCTACTAGGTGGGTAGTACAGAAAGGGGATAAAATTAAATTTTATGATGATAGATGGATCTCTGGTATGGAGACCCTTAGAAGCATTATCAGTGGTCCGCTGAAAAGATGCAAAGTTTGAATGTAGGCTCATGCTACAAGTAGGGTCACTAGGACATCGGTAATATCTCCTTTGACCTCCATGAGGAGGTAGTTACTAATATTAATTCTATCTTTGGAAATCCGGATAGGATGGTTGGGAACCAAACTGGTAGTGGCCTCTTCTCAACCAAAAATTCCTATAACCTCATAAGAAGTTTGAACCATCATCAGGATCATAACTCTGGGGAAAACTTCAACTGGGTTTGGGGCGCAAAACTGCCAAACAAGATAAAATACTTTGTTTGGTTAGTAACCCATGCCTATGCTCCCCACAACTCAATACCTCCGCTCAAGGGGTACGAATCTTAACCTTATGTGCTTCTTCTGTAGCAAAGAGGAAGAAATCATTGAACACCTAGTCTTCAGATGTGATAATGCTAACCAATGATGGCAGAAGTTAGCTAAACAAAGCCATTCCAACCTCATCATCCCAAATATTGTAATTATCCAAACAAACAGGGTGCACACTCTCAACGAGGTAAAGCACCAACCCTTCAATGACATACTCAAATGGAGGCACTTAATCCTTTTCTGCCTTTGGCAAATATGGATAGCCAAGAACATCAAATGTTTCAACCATAGGAAGGATCATGTCCTCTTTAGAGTGACCGTTAACAAGGTTGCAGAATTCATGCACATGGCAATAGGAGGAAAAGAGCCCAGACACATTACTATTGTCTTTATTAAATGGCAACCCCCAGCGAGGGGTTGTTACAAGCTAAGCTCTGATGGTGCTTACCATAAAAAAGATAACACATGGGGAATAAGAGGGGTAATTAGAAACAATAATAGGGATTGGGTAACATGATACATGGGGAAAATCGAGTGCACAAATACTCTCCACTATGAGCTAACAACTTTCTTGTAGGGCCTAAAAATGGCAAAATCAAACAATCTAGTGCTCTTAGAGGCACTGCGGACTCGACAAAGGTAATATAATGCACAAACAATGGTCTTCTGATATATGACCCCTGATATGTAAATGCAGGTCTTTCATAGCAGCGCTTGGCCATCCTCCACTAAATCACACATTCAGAGAGGCAAATAGGATGGCGGACAAGTTGGCAACAGAGGCAGGGAATCAGTTGGGAGCGGGAATCAAATTTTTGGTAGCTCCTCCGGTGTTTGTCAATGAAGTACTATGGACAGACACTTTAGGAACTATTTTTAGAAAAACGTTAAAAGTTGTAATCTATATCTATATTATTATAAAAGTGGGAACCCTTTAATTAAAAAGTTAAATTACTTAAATACCCTTCTAAATAATCTAATTACCCTATTTATAAAATCTGAAAAAAATAAAGCCTGCCAACGGCCCTAACCAAAGGTTCATACCCTTTCACCAATGATAACAACCATCCCCAAGTTTCACTAAGGGTTCCTATTTTTAGTTTATACTCGGTGGTCCCTTTGCAAATAAGAAGAGAAAAATTGTTGCTTAGATTTTCAAAATGAGAACAAAGTCTTAATTACTGTTGCTTGCTTTTCACACTGTATTTATTTTGGACGAGATTATCTTGAAACCAAAACAAGTATTATCATATTTAACTCATTATTTTTTCTTATTCATTCTGGTATTTAGATACTTTATCTAATATATTTCAATTATATTTATTTTGAAAGATAGAAAAAATAAACATTCCGAGAAAACGAAAGAGATGTATTTATAAAAGGATGTCTATCCACGTGATTGTACATATATAAACAAAAGCAAATTGTTGAATGTAATTTTTTTTTTTTATGCAGAAACTTTATACATTTGCTATCATTTTTCTTAATTTTCCTTTACACCTCTTACATAGACAACTCTTCAAGCATATCACATAAAGAAAAAAGAAGTACAAGAAAGTTCTACTCATGAATTTGGCCATAAGAAAGCATTTAGAGGATGATAATATGCTGGGTAGAATAAGAAATGGAGGAAGAAAAAGAAAATAAGAGAAATTAGAAAGGATCATGTTTTGAGCATGGAAAAGAGGTTTGGGAAGTTGTTGAAGAAATATGTGCTACCGGAAATTGTTTGTTTTCTATTCAACTCTCATCTCCTTCTTTGTAATACACAATATTGGCATTTACATTTTGTTCTAAAGGAATTTAAGAAAACAATATGTTTACAGAATTATTTAAACAAGAGGATATATATATATATATATATATATACATGTGCGCGCACACACAAAGAAAAAATTAGTCAAAGTACGATGTTGTTATGCTAAATGCAAATATGTCGATAGAATTGTTACAAAGAAATCTACATAAGAGACGTAAATATAATAGTGTATACCTCAAAAAAAGTTAGTATTAAGAAGTCAAATCTAGAAGGAAGTTACGAAATTATCCCTATTAAAATATTACCGATTTTTTATTAGAAGCCGACAACCAGGAGAAGATTAAGAATTTAAGCAACCATGAAAATGGTCTTCAAATAGAAAAGTATTTTTTTAGAAGTTAGAGCTACGCGCTCATATTTGTTTTTGAAAATTTTGACATAATTATGATTTTCATCATCCTTTGCATATACACCAAGAAATATTTTATTACTATTGACATGATGTTTTGGTACACTTGACCACTACATATCGCTTAATAATGTTACTGTCACCATGCACTCTAAATTTAAAGGCTATTATTTTATTTTATGGCATTGATCAAGAAATTTTATACATCTTTATAAGTTCAAATATATCTACTCAATTTCACCTCGATAAATAAGTCACCACACGACAATTCACATTGATCAGAACTTATAATTTTTTTCCTTCCATGTGTAATATTTATGATAATGATTATTTTAATAATATTCATATTACTTATAGGATAGAATACTACATAACTCGACTGCACATGCGACGAAACTAGTATTGTAAATATAGCTTTGGACTACTCATTTTTTGGTATGATGGGCTTAACTCCTCAAAATCCCAAAGTAAGAACAATATCAACTTAGTATTATAAATATAGTATTCTTTTGACCAAAAAAATTAGCGTTACTTACTTGAACTTTTCCAGCAGCAATTACTGAACCACAAACAAGACCACCATAGACAATTCCTTCAGCATTTGCAATGCACATTTTAAGCTGAGCAACTTCGCGATGAACACCCTATGTTTCAACAGTTACATGTGAACCTTTTACATACAAAATTTCATAGGGCCCCTACAAATATATGGATGGACCAAATATTATTGTCATATGCTGCAAAATAAGTAATTTTTGGTATAAAGGTCAAAGTTTAAATATCAGTTGCGAGTAAGTTTTTCCCTACATGTTCATGCAATTAGGAAGCAAATGACATTGTTATATTATGCAATAACAAAATAAAAGGCGGATCTAAAATTTCAAAAAGAGATGAGTGCATTGTTACAAAAAGATGAATTAAGAATTTATATTTGTTTGTTCAACCTATTGGTTCTTACCATGAATCCATTACCATTTAGAAACTATAGGTTCTTGAAATTTTAATCATTTTGAACATATATACCTATCTCTATATAAAAAATGTTGGGATCATTGAACCCTGTTGAATATATGCTACATCCTCCACAACTATTAGCTTAAATATGAAAATTTAGTTTGGTTATATAAAAGTTTGCGATAATAAAACGAGAACAAGAATTTTAATGTGTTAGATTTGAGAATTCTGAATGAATAAATCTAATAAAAAAAGAAAGAAAACGAAAAACACTTAATTAAAACACAAGTGGTAACACTAGACATGCCTACAACCAGGAGATTTGAACTCCTAACTTCAATTGTAAAGGTGCACCGAATAATCATTGCATCATATGACTCTTTGAGTTTGGGTGCGCACATGTATATTTAAGTAATTTTAAAGAAGTATAACACATTTTTATACATAATATAGAAAAAGGAGTATAGGTTCACGTGCACCATGCTCCTCCATATAGATGCGCACCTAAACAAAACAACGGATGTGCGACCACCAAGGTCATGATGGGATAAATATGATTCATTTACCCTTAACAAAGGTCTTCGGTTCAGAAAAAAATCCTTATAGGAAGCGCTTCCTCTTTTAATTGGCCTTACGCAGAACATATCCGAATTAATTGGGGTTTTCGGGTACCACGATGGAAAACCCCACACACAAAAAAAGGAGAAATTTGCGGAAATGGGAAACCCAAAAAAAAAAAAAAACTAAAAACTGGTTACTTGCCTCACATTTGAGGATGCCACCGATTGAATGACAAAGATCAACCTTTGAAATGGTCCCAGTGGCTGAAAAGATACACACAGATTCACCATTCATTTTCCTCAATGACCAAAAATTTTCAACAAGATCCTGCAAAAAATAATAATTAATTAGTTCAGTGATTATAGTTCTAAGCAATTAAAACATTAACAAATTAATTATTGTATTGACCATCAAATATATCTTACTTCTCCAGGCTCCACTACAACAACAGCAGGAGTGAACTCACTCCCTATTGTTAGTGCTACAATCCCACCTACACCCAAAAAAAAAAAAAAAAAATAAAATAAAAGAATATTATTATTCTTATAACCACTGAACATATAATCACATATATTTTTAATACTTTTCAAAAAATAGAAAATAAAAAAAGTGAACGATCAACATTTTCTTTTATAGGTCCTGTCGATTACTCTGGCAGAATATTCAGTAAAATAATTTGTTTACGCTGTACCAAATTTAATTTGTTGAAACATACTCAGTGTCACGACCCAAAATCTATAAGGTCGTGATGGCGCCGGACACCACTGTCAGGCAAGCCAATCTTTAATTAGTTGAAATAGGTTCCTGTTTTAACATTTTTGAAATTATTATCTTTAACTTATTAGGTAATAACTAAACAAAATCCGTTAAGTAAATACAACGGTTTTAATATTTCATTTTTATAAAATACATCCCATACACATCCCAGACCTCGGTGTCACAAGTACATGAGCAATTTCTAAGAATTTTACAATTTCTAAAAAGCTTGTCCGAAATACAAGTGGACAAGGAAATTAAAATAATTTAATACAATACGAGGGAGACTCTGTCAGCTGCGGATCGCCTCCGGATGATGCAGCTCGCCTAAGTCTCCAAACCAGCCACATCGCTATGAAGGTACCTGTGCAATAAAAATGCACAACAAGTATAACATGAGTACGAAAATAACGTGTACTCAGTAAGTCGCCCGCCTAACCTCAGAGAGGTAGTGACGAGAGGTCGAATTAGACACCTGCTAGAGGTCAATTTAGTATATTCAAGTGTAACACTAAACATGATTATCATAGGCAATTTATTAAAATCAGGAATAAATAATATCAACTCCTTCCACATTTAACACTTTAATCTTTGTCATATTAATAACAATTAATCAACATGGGTGATTTAATCAAATAACAAATATTGAACGGGAAGGAACTACTTCTTCCAAAATTTTAATAACTTTAAATCTCTATCATTTCTGTTGACAACTAAAAATTCCAGGCCAGTAATCAGGAAAAATCACAGCAAATACGCTGTAAATATCATGCGCAAGCAATGCTGAGGGTCGAACGGCGCGGACAAACAATAATAAACTGTGCACTGTCGAAGGGTCGAACGGCTCGAACCATAGATGCATCTATTTTCCTCGCTCGCGAATCGATCACGCAACGCGGTCAACATAAAAATAATAAGGCTAGCCTGCTCGCGAATCATACCTGCGACTCAGGTGCTCATATGTACACATATTCACATAATAAATCCGCATTTTTATCAAGTAAGCAGTTACTCAGGAAAGTGGTAAAATTCTTCTTAAAGGAACATGAAAAATAGCTTTTAAATCTTTGTTTTGAAACTCATTTTCCAAGTTTAATAATATTCAATAATATAACCTTATCAGAAACACAATTATCCACGGAGGAATTAATTCTCTTTCTAGGTGATTAAGAAAATGAAATCTAGTGTTCTTAGGGATTCAATTCATTATTTCGATCATATTAGCGGTCTAATATTACCGGCAAGATCACAAGTACAACAAGTAAGGCATGCTAGTGTGTTCTAGACTACCCGAACATGGCATAATAGTAGCTACGCACGGACTCTCGTCACCTCGTGCGTACGTAGCCCTCACAGATAGTAGCACATACTTAATTAGTTCACCTAGAGGGACAATTCCCTCTCACAAAGTTAGAAAGGAGACTTACCTCGCTCTGAAATTTCATAACCGGCTTCCAAGCCCTTCCGACGACTCCAATGGACGCACAACTTCCCAAAATATCCAAATAACAACAAACCAATGAAAATATACTCTAATATTTGCAACAATTTAAATTATAATTTCCCAACTCTGCTCAGTGAATTGACAAAAATGCCCTCAGGCCCACGTGCCCGGAATCCGAAATTTCTCGAAGATATATTCTACCCATAGCCTTACTAGCTCAAATATACAATTTACACTAAATTCCATGCTCAAATTCGTGGCTTAAAAGCGAAATACAAATTTCTAGGTTTTCTTCAAGATTCCCGAATTTCCTACTAATTTCTATGTCTAATTCATGTATAATCCTTGTATTAATCTTAAAAACATGAAGAAATTACTTACCTAGTGATGCTTGGTGGAAAACCCCTCTTGAAGCTCCTCAAAATCGCCCACATCAATGAAACAAATGAAGGAAATGGCCAAAATCCCGTTTAAAAGACAGTCTGCCCAACTTTTCCCTTTTATGCGATCGCATAAAGGCCACCGCGATCGCATAGGCCAAATCATGCTGCCCCAAAATTCCCTTCCGTGTGTTCGCATGCCTACAGGTGCGATCACATAAGCCAATGTTTGCAGCCCCAACATTTCCTTCTATGTGATTGCATTACTACCCATGCGATCGCATAGACCAATGCAGCAGCTCCAAAAATTCTCTTCTATGCGATTGCATACCTCCAAGTGCGATCGCATAAGCCAAAATTCCAGCCCCTCTAATTCCTTCTCCGCGATCGCACAACTAGGCCCGCGATCGCACTGCACACCAGCTGCACCAGCAAACACCAGCAGCAATTCACTCAAAAATGACCCGAAACCACCCCGAAACCCCCCAGGACCCCGTCCAATCACACGACTCAGTCCCATAACATCCCACGGACTTGTTCGAGGCCTCAAATCACATCAAACAACGCCGAAATCACGAATCGCACCCAAACTCAAACTTTATGAACTTTGAAATTTCAAACTTCCACATTCGATGCCGAAACCTATCAAATCACGTCCGATTGACCCCAAATTTTGCACACAAGTCATATTTGACATTACAGACTCGCTCCATTTTTTGGAATCGCATTCCGACCCCGATATCAAAATTTTCACTTCCAGTCGGATTTAAACCTTCAAATTTCTATCTTTAGCCAAATGACTTCAAAATGACCTACGGACATCCAAATTCATTTCCGATCACGCTCCCAACTGCAGAATAACCATACAGAGCTATTCCTAGGATTGGAATCCTAAACGGACATCAAATAATAGTGAAATGCCTTACAGCCCAAATTTATGAAATTCTTCTAAAATGCTATCTTCCATAATATACGCCGAAACGCTCTCGGGTTATCCAAAACCCGATCCGGACATACGCCCAAGTCCGAAATCATCATACGAACCTGCAGGAACCTTCAAATCCTGATTCGTAGGTCGTTTACTCAAAATTCCAATCTTAGTTGATTCTTCAAACTTAAGGCTTTCGAATTGAGAATTTTCTTTCCAAATTAACTCTAAACTTCCCGAAATTCAATTCCGACCACACTTAAGGGTCATAATACCTGAAACGAAGTTGTTCACGGCCTCAAACCGCTGAACGACGCACTAGAGCTCAAAACGACCAGTCGGGTCGTTACATTCTCCCCTACTTAAACAGACGTTCGTCCTCGAACGTGCTAAGAACTGCTCTGGTGTTATCTGAAATCACTGTTTAACACCCCGAGCACCTGCCTGTGCTACCACAACCCAGTTAAGTACATTAGCTTGATCAAATCTGAAGATTTCTTCTTTTATCCATATAATAAGCTCAGAATCCAGTTCCAAAACACTTGAAATTTCTTTGTCAGGCCTAGTTCCAATATATAAACACCGTATCAACTACCACACTACATACCAGAACATGACTGCATACCCTTGCTGAATTAGCACCATGCACTGCGTAATTAATCTGACCATAATGACACTTCCTGAACCTTAATAGTCAAAATTCCACGAATCTGATGCTCCCAATGCACCTCATGATATACATCTACATCCTGCTATAATGCTGGCGATACCACCACAACGGAGGAGATGTGTAGAAATTCATAATCAACTGTTGAGTTAACAAATCATTGAATATCCACTCTTGACTAGAATCATCACCTCATTACGAACCAAATAATGGTATTTTTCCCTTAATATATTCCGCATAATCTTATCGCGCTGATCCCTGATCCAATAATCTCGTCTCACCTAGTATGAACTGTTCAGACAACAAATCACCCCAAACATGACCAACAGCCTCACATGATACCACATCGCGCCAATAGGCCATAACTCGAACATGATAAATAAGAAATGACTCAGGAAGGGACTATTCAACTCATGTAACAAATATGAACTTTCCTCAGAAAATAGGAAGTAAAACATAAGAAAAATAAATATAGGAACCTTACTCATCATCACACTGCTGCGGTGTGAAACCCGATCCAAATAACATACCCGTGGCGACGTGCCACTGGATCCACAGATAAAATTTACATAAGAAGATACACGGAGCTGAATCGCTCACTATTACAAATTACCGAATATCGGTTACAAGCACGCTAAGTGCATAATACCATCCTGGGGAGACTGATAAAGCCATATGATACAAAACTCAAGCACAATTGAGGTGCAATATATATATATATATATATTGCACCT
>ML320106.1:0-44307 GCA_005239505.1 Nicotiana paniculata
TTATCATCTAAACTTATCATTTACACTCATATTAGGTTTCAAATATTTTAGTGCATTTATTATTATTACATTTGTATTTTTAAGGCTAAAACTCCACTTTTTTTGTAATAATAGACCATACATGCTTATAATTACTTTATTTATGCAAAAAATTAAATTTTTTAATATAAAATAATTTTTTTCTAATCATTTTTATGCACAAATGATATTTTTATTATTTATTTATTATTTCTATAAATTATTTATTTATTAATTTGGATTTTTAAAATCTGGCCCCAATTTTCAATTAAATTCGGATATAAAAAGTACCCAGACCAACCCAATATACCTAAGCCCAATCCCTGGCCCAACTACCCTTGCCCGTTTAATAACCCAATACAGTCCGCTCAAATTTCAGCCGTTGATAAAAAATGATCAACGATTCATAGACGACCACCCATTTCCTTATATCTCTATCCCCAAACCCTATCCCTCATTTCCCTAATCCCGCCGCCTCTGTTTCCCCCTCTGATGAACCCTAATTCCGCCGCATCACTAAAATCCCCCCAAATCTCATTCCTAATGAGATTCTTTCCCCATTTACTTACCATCTCGAGATATTACCCTTATTTGGTGATATGTTACGGAATAACTTAAGTACTTGCCTAAATATGAAAAGTACCCCACTTCGATTCTGTCCAAATCAGTGTTTACCCCATTGAATTTGGACGACCTTGAGTTCAAATGCGTTATTTTGTACCGATTCTCTCGTACCTTACTGATTCTTACTTAACCCTAAAGGTTAGGGTTTCAGATTCTCTTTGGTTCGAACCTAAACTGGTTCAAACTTTGATTTTTAGCATTATTTCTGTCTATATTCACTCTATTACTTGTGAGTCTACCTATTTTTGTCGATTTCTTTTACTTACCCATATTAGGGTTTCAGATCTTCTCTAATTGAACAAATTCTGGTTTGATTCTAGGTTTCTTTCTGAATAATTTCCTGTCTATGTTTATTCTTATGCTAGTATGATTCTTGCCTTTATTTTCTGCCGATTTTGTGGTTTACCTAAATTTAGGGTTTCAGACCCTTTTACTTGAACTAAATCCGGCTCGATTCTATGTTTCTTTTTGAATAATATCCTGTCTATGTTCATTATATGCATTATGTGATTCTTTGTCTTATTTTTCTACTGATTTTGTATATTTTCACCTAAAATTTAAGGGTTTTAATTTTACTGATTTGAGTACTTGCCTTTTTGTTTTTTAGCTACTTCCATGTGCTATTTCCTGTACTATATAAACCCTTCCCTACTCCCCTTTGAAAGACCTAGAGGTTCTGAGTTCGAAAATCTTTTCACTACTATACCAAAACTGTGTGCTTCTACTCTATTGAATAATCTTACTCTGTGTTTTGATTCCTGGTCGGCTGAAAGCCAAGGCCAGAAATATCTAAGTGTTGCTTCTGTTCTGGTGATATTCACTACATTGTTGGATTCCTTTCTTCCTTTTTTCATCTCAACTAGTGAGTTATTAGACCCTCTACCATTTCATTATGATTGTTCACTCAATGTGTTACTTCAACTAATCTATACTATCCTAATGTTATTACATTGTGATTTTAAACATGCTTAAGTTTATGTTGAGTTTATTAATTAGATTCTGCTCAAATTCTATGTCACGGATGAATATCTCTTGAAGTTAAAGCTATCTGTGAACATGCTCTCGTATTTTTTTTCCTATGAACTAGTTAACCATGTATAGATATATGCATTCAGATTTATAAGTTTTTTGAATCTGTTATAATATGGCTTGTTTGACTATGTTCTTACTGTATTATGACATTTCTGGTAACTGCCTTAATCAGTTTTTAACATGTCCCAACCTGTTGCTGATCAATGTGATCCCTAGTGTTTCCACTTAATCTAATTTGGATCTTCTGTTATTACTATGAACTTGCTTATGAAGTTGTCTTGTTAGCATGTGAGTGAGTCTAATTCCTAAAATTTGACTAAGTATGCTTAGGTTTAAATATGTCTACTACTTGTTTGTACATGTTCAATGTGTGATTCTGTCCTCAAGTGAATTCCCTAATCCATTCTTTGACTATCTCTTATTCTCTTACTATTTTGCCTTTCTGAATCCTCATTCCTATCCGGCTGAAAGCCAAGGCTATTTAGGTTCTATCCTTGACCTCCCTAGTGTGAGCACTGCTCGGGGTCCATGTGAGATCTTTGTGAACTCTGACACACTAGGACCTGGTCCCTAGTCTTTCCTTGAACTGTTTTTGATCAAATTCTCTAGTGTGAGCACTGCCCTGGGTTCTTGAAGCCATTGGAAACTCTGACACACTAGGGATTTGGGTTTTGTATGCTTAGCTTTATGGGTGAATCACTCAACAACTGGTTATTGTGTATCTATGAACATGTATTTTGGAGCTATTGCGAGTTGAAGGCCTGGCCTGGCCAGGCGTATTTGGGCTTGTTGTAGGCTCCCTATAGTTTTACTTACTTTGTAATTCATTTATTAAATTCTAGTCTGTAATAATGATTTGTAATAACAATTCTGGGGTGTTAGTAAGATTGGGAAGGGTCTCTTATTTTGCAATAAAAGCTGGGTAGAAATCCTGCCTATAGGTCCAATAATGTGTTATCATATGCAATGTGTTAGAAATCCTATCTATAAGTCTAAAAATGTGCTATTATACGTGTTGTATGTTAGAAATTATGCCTATAGGTACCTCATTATGTTCTGTTAGAAATCATGTTTATACGAAATGGTATGGTCCAATATGCGTGCAGATGTCTGCTTACACACTGTCCTGTTCAAATTGTAGAGATCATGCCTATAGGATCTAAAACTGTTCAAATTGTTGAGATTATGCCTATAGGATCTAAAACTGTTCCAATTGTAGAAATCATGCCTATAGGATATAAAACTTGTTCAAATTGAGATCATGCCTATTGGATCTAAAACTGTTCAAATTGTGGAATGCACACCTGAATCTGTTCAATTTTTATTTCTGCCCGCTTATTCATGAACTGTGTTGTCACCTTCATTAGAAAACATGCCTAAAGGATTAAAAAAAATAATTCTGGATCTGTTTCTATGACCTGTCACTATTTATTATCGCGTAAAACACCTAGATACCATGTTCATAGGCTAATTGTATTATGCTAAAACCAGTAGGCAAACTTCGTAGGTTCTAAATGTTGCATTAAGAAACTGGTTTTGTACATGCTTGTCTGCTCGTTCATTCAATATCGCATAGATATCCTGCCTATATGATTCTGCAATTAATAAAAATATGTCAGTGTTAACTAGTTTAAGCGTGCATTTGATGTCTAAATGCGGAGGCTAACTTGAGCCCATACTTGTTTCTATTTGAAAGTCCTAATTATTTTGTCTGTCGCTTAGTAATTCTTCATTTGAGCAGCCTAAGTTTAAGTCTAGAACCACCTTGAAATAGAGGTCCAAATGCCTCCTGGACCGTAGGCATGAGACGGGTAGTGCACGCATAGGGTACGACTTAGAATTGACTAGAGCGCTTTAGGTAAAAAAAACTTAAAGATAGTAACCGGGTAGCAGGAGATGATAGTCTGTGCCCGCTGAATAATATGAGTAACACCCCGTCTTGAGGGAGTTACCAAATATTATTTATGTTGCACAGGGTGATCCTTTAGGCTAAAATACTTAGGACCCCCTCCCATTTCTATTAAAATAATTCTTTCCTAGTCCAAATTATTTTTTTTCTCTTAGACTAATTCACATGATTTGAGTTCGGCCAGGATCCACCGTTGCGGACATCAAGGAGTGTCAAACAACTTCTCCTCGAGATAATTTGAGTCCTTACGCGATATCTGGTGACGTAACTAGTAAACCCGAGTCATTTGCAAATAGGTGACCTAATGTACCTTAATCCGTTAGGTGACGGCTCTCTCTTTTAATAATCCTTCCTTAAAAGAGTTGTCAATATCGAAACTCGATTTCGCGAGAAAAAAGGGCGCAAAAAGGCTGCGCTTGGTATTGTACTCTCTCAAACTTCAACCGGTGATGTTGCTCTCTCCGTCTCCTCCACCCGCTAAGCTCCTTCACCTCCATCGTTTATCCCCATTTTCTTTTAAATACCCGTAATCCTCCATCCTTTTTTAAATCTATCCAATGATTTTCTCTTTTTTTTTATTATAAAAATCTGAAGAAACCTTTATGTTTATTTCTTCTAACACTTTTGTGGAATCATAATTTAGGTTTATTTTGTTTTTCATTTTGATGTTCAATTACTGCGTTGGCCAGTCATCTCTGTTTTATTTATCCCATTCTTTGGCTAAGTGAATGTGAGTTTCTATGGTTTTTTCATCATCCTTGATTATTCTATATATATTTAGGGATGAAAATTTCTAATTTAGAAAAGAAAAGACTGAGAATTTTAGTATACAATCTGGCAAACTTTAGTTTTCAAAGGATGGATAATTTACAGTTATGCATCATCAATTCTGAGTTCAGGTGTTGGATCTTGTTAGTGATATTTGATATACAATTTGGAAGGTGCTATATGACACTATGTTGACTAATTTTTAACTGATATGGTAGATATGTATTTGCGCTTTTTTCTTATTGGAGTAAATAAGTGTTAGGAGATGCAAACTTGAATTGTGGTGGTATTTTTTGTGTTAATTGAAGTGTTAAGTGCCACATACTTATTGGTTCTTCAAAAGTTTTTGCTATATTAGTGTTATTGATATATGTTGAACAACAACCTCAAAAGTAAACGATAAGACATACATTCTGATTTTTCTTCTTTATTTTTTGAAAATAATTTCCGCCAGAAAATTTATTTCTTTGTCAATATATATATATATAAAGAACTAACTTTTAAGACTGCAATAAAATGAGAAAGTTAAGAGATTCATTTATTTATTTTCCCATGAATTAATGGTATTTGGTCATGATTTCTTGTTTTGGTCGAATTCTATGGAATGCTTTCCCGTGATTCCTTTTTGTATGATCTGTTAGTATGGACTCGGAGATTAATTGTAGTGATTATAGCGAATTTTTGTTTCCTAATAAGAAGATTATAGTGTCATATTCAAACCTAAGATGAGTTATTTGAGGAGTCATTTTGTTCATACTGCACAATTTTGCTATTAGATTAATTTTTGGGCAGCTAATGTAAGGCCCCAAAAAATTTGGCCAAGTAATGAGCACGGGGAGGACGGAAGGAACGCTCACGTTCAAGTCGAGCCTCTGGGGATGACTCACGAGACCGGGGAATCGGAAAAGCTCCAGAAGCTAGGAGAGTTTTGAGCTGAGCTTGCATGCCATGGTACTAAGCATCTCTAAGCTTTTCTCTTTCCTTGGCCGCGTCTAGCTCGGATGTGAGCTTTGTCACAATCTCCCGCATAGCAGAGAGGCTCTCCCCATAAAGTTGCTCGCATTGCGAGGAAGTCCATATTCCTTGCATTCCACACTTATAGCGATGGAATTTCTTAGTAGGAAGCCCGTATACCTTCCCCCATTCTTGACCGCCAGCAGCCTCCATCCATATTCTTTCAGCATCCTCGTCCGAAGGTTGGATTGGCTCGCCCGACTCATTAGGTGGCTGACTGCGTATGAATTCCTCCATGTCAGTGTGAAGCGGATCCTATAAGAAAATGAGCAGTTTCCTTTGCAAGATAAGCTTTGCATATAGATCCTTCAATCTTATTCCTCTGCTTAACAAATTGTTTGCATTTGCCAATTGTCCTACACAATTTCAGGTTAGCCAAGAACATTCAAATAAAACAGAAAATTACATCAAACTTATAATATTACCTCTCAAAGGGATACATCCATCTGCATTGAACAGGACCTCCAAGCCGTGCCTCGTGTACAAGGTGGATTAGAAGGTGTTCCATCACATCAAAAAAATCACATGGAAATATCTTTTCCATCTTAATAGAAGTTACACGAATGTTCTGATCCATCAGGAGTATGTTTTCTTCCCTTAATGCGGAAGAACACAAGTCTTTGAAAAACAAACAAATCTTTGTGATGGGTTTCCAGATTCTTTCAGGCAAACCACAAAATGCAATAGGCACTAAGGTCTCCATGAAAACATGACAGTCATGACTTTTCAAATGGCTCAACTTCCCTACCTCCATATCAACTTTTTTCCAAGATTCGACGCATAACCCTTAGGCATCTTCAATTTCGTTACCCAATCACAAATTTTCCGTCTTTCCTCCAAAGTGAATGTGTAACTTGCTTTGGGCTTGAATATCTTACCATTGTTTTATGTTTGCAAGTATAATTCAAGCCTCCTGCAATATTCTTGTAAGTCCATTCTAGCCTTCGGGTTATCCTTTATCTTACCTTTAACATCTATCACTGTGTTGAACAAATTGTCAAAATAATTCTTCTCAATATGCATGACATCAAGGTTGTGACAGAGAAGATTATCCTTCCAATAAGGCAACTCCCAAAATATACTCTGTTTCGTCCAATTATGAGTAACACCGTATCCGGGGAATCTATAATGTGGAGCATCAGTAAGTTTACTGAAGTTCTGGACCCTCTCTCAAATTTCCTCACCTGAAAGTACCGGAGGTGGAGAATCATATTCCATTTTATTCTTTTTGAATGTATTTTCCATCATTCTAAACTCATGGTCAGGAGGCAAGAATTGACGATGACAATCAAACCATGATTGCTTTTGGCCATGTTTCAAAGTGCACGCTTTACTATTTTCCATGCAGTAAGGACAAGCTAGCTTTCCAGCAGTCATCCACCCAGACAACATTCCATACGTAGGAAAATCGTTAATTGTCCACATTAAATTAGCACGCAAATTGAAATTCTGCTTGGTTGATATGTCATATGTTTGAACACTATCGTACCACAATTGTTTTAGCTCATCAATCAATGGTAGAAAATATACATCAATCAAACTTTTCGGATTACGTGGACCGGGGATAATACAATTTAAGAATATATATGGACTAGTCATGCACAACTCCGGTGGTAGATTATAAGGTGTAAGAAAGACATGCCAACATGAATATGGTGTCGCAGATACAGAAAAAGGCGCGAAGCCATCCGCACACAAACCTAACCGAATGTTCACTAGCAAAATCTGGATATGTCTTATCAAAGTGCTTCCAAGCTTCTCTATCTGAAGGATGACACATAACACCAGGTGGTCTTCTATTTTCAAAGTGCCATCTCTATGAGGAGCAGAACTCATTGACGCATATAACCTCTTTAACCTAGGTATAAGAGGTAAATAATGCATCGCCTTGATAGCGACCATATTCCCACTTGTCATGACCCAAAAATCTATTAAGATCGTGATGGCACCGGACATCATCGTCAGGCAAGCCAATCATTAATTAGTTGAAATAAATTCATGTTTTAACATTTTTGAAATCGTTACCTTTAACTTATTACGTAATAACTAAACAAAAATCTGTTACGTAAATACGATGGTTTAAACATTCCATTTTAGCAAATATATCCCAAACACATCCCAGAACCCGGTGTCACAATTGCATGAGCAATTTCTAAGAATTTATACAATCATTACAAAGCTTGTCCGAGATACAAATTGGACAACGGAATTTAAAACAAAATAAATACAATACGAGGGAGACTCTGTCAGCTGCGGACCGCCTCCGGATGATGCGGCTCACCTAAGTCTCCAAACCAGCCACATCGCTGTGAAAGTACATGTGCAATAAAAATGCACAACAAGTGTAGCATGAGTACAAAAATAACGTGTACTCAGTAAGTATCCCGCCTAACCTCAGAGAGGTAGTGACCAGAGATCGATTTGACACTTGCTAGAGGTCAATTTAGTATAATTAAGTGAGACACTAAGCATGAATGTCATAGGTAATTTATTAAAATCAGGAATAAATAATATCAATCCTTCCACATTAACACTTTAAATCCTCGTCATTTAAGTTAACAGTTTAAATAATAATAAGGGATAAGAAGCATCATACTTATTTCACATTTTACACATCAATTCTTCTTCTTATTAACTAGCCATTTAAAAACTTCCTTAGGCCAATAAACATGTATAAATCACAGGAAATACGCAACAATTATCATGCGCAAGCAATGCCGAGGCTCGACGGCCCGAACCAACAAAAACATAAATTGTGCCCTGCCGAGGGTCGAACGGCTCGAACCATAGATGCATCTATTTTTCCCGCTCGTGAATCAATCATGCGACGTGGTCAACATAATAATAATAAGGCTAACCTGATCGCGAATTATACCTGTGACTCAGGTACTCATATGTACACGTATTCACATAATAAATCCGCATTTTAATCAAGAAAACAACTTCTCAAGAAAATGATAAAATCCTCTTTAGGTGAACATGAAGATAGTATATAAATCATTTCTAGAAATTCCTTTGCCACGTATAACGAGGTTTTCAAATATTAGAAATCTGGCCGGTACACAATTACGCAAGGAAGAATAAGTTGTCTTTCTATATGATTAAGAAAAGTAAACTCTATCCTTCTTAAAGATTTAATTACTAATTGACAGAATCCCATGATATTTTATTGACAAGGTCACAAGTACGACAAGTAGAGCATACTAGTGGGTCCTAGACTACCCGGGCATGGCATAATAGTAGCTACACACGGACTCCTGTCACCTCGTACGTATGTAGCCTCCGCAGATAGTAGCACATATTTAATTAGTTCACCTAGGGGGACAATTCCCCCTCACAAAGTTAGAAAGGAGACTTGCCTCGCTCCGAAATTCCATAACCGACTTCCATACCCTTCCGACAACTCCAATGGACGCACAACGCCCCAAAACTATCCAAATAACGACAAACCAATGAAAATATACTCTAATATTTGCAACAATTCAAATAATATAATTTCTCAACTTCGCTTAGTTAATTGACCAAAATGCCCTCGGGCTCACGTGCCCGGATTCCGAAATTTTTCGAAGATATACCCTACCCATAGCCTTAATAGGTCAAATATACAATTTACCATTAATTTCATGCTCAAATTCGCGGTAGAAATCCAAAATACAATTTCTAGGTTTTCTTCAAGATTTTCCAATTTTCCACAATTTTTCATGTTCAAATCCATGCATATACCTTATACTTAACTTGAGATGAGTTGGAATAACTTACCTTGTGATCCTTGAAGAAAATCCCTCCTTGAAGCTCCCCACAATCGCCCATGCCAAATGATATTAGGAGGAGAAATGGCAAAATTCTCGTTTAATAAACATTCTGCCCAGGCCTATTTTCGCACATGCGATCCAATCTTCGCACCTGCGCTCCCACAGGTGCGCCCAAACTTCCGCACCTGCGGCTTCCTCAGCTCCAGCCAAAACTCGCACCTGCGCCCCATTGTCCGCATCTGCGACTTCGCAGGTGCGGAAATTGCATCACACCTGCGCTCCCAGCCCAGCCAGCCAAATTCGCACCTGCGGTGCCAAAGCCTCACCTGCAGCGCCAAAGCCGCACCTGCGGCCCAAGCCTCGCAGGTGCGGTCACACCAGATGATAGCAACTTCAGCTTTTTCTCAACTTCAAATATTGATCCGTTAACCACCCGGAATTCACCCGAGGCCCCCGGGACCCCGTCCAATTACACCAACCTATTCCAAAACATAATGCGGACTTGCTCGAGGCATCAAATCACATCAAACAATGTCGAAATCACGAATCGTACTAAAATTCAAACTCATGAACTTGAAATTTCAAACTTCCACATCCGATGCCGAAACCTATCAAATCACGTCTGATTGACCTTAAATTTTGCTCACAAGTCATATTCGACATTACGGACCCGCTCCAACTTCCGGAATCGCATTCCGACCTCGATATCAAAATTTCCACTTCCGGTCGGACTTCTCAAAAACTATCAAATTTCTATCTTTAGCCAAATGACTTCAAAATAACCTACGGACATCCGAATTCACTTCCGATCGCGCTCCCAACTCCAGAATCACCAAACGAAGCTAGTCCCATACTCGGAATCCAAAACGGACATCAATACCACTTAAATTAACTTCAAGACAAACTTAGGAAATTTTCTTTAAAATACTGACTTCCACAATATACGCCGAAACGCTCCCGGGTTATCAAAAGCCCGATCCAGACATATGCCCAAGTCCAAAATCAATATACGAACCTGATGGAACCTTCAGATCCTGATTCCGAGTTCGTTTACTCAAAATGCCAATCTTAGTCAATTTCTCCAACTTAAGGCTTCTGAAATGAGAATTTTCTTTTTCCAGTTTGACTCTGAATTTCCCGAAATTCAACTCCGTCCTTGCCTACGAGTCATAATACCTGAAATGGAGATGCTCATGATTTCAAACCGCTGAACAACATGCTAGAGCTCAAAACGGCTGGTCGGGTCGTTACATTCTCCCCTACTTAAACAGACGTTCGTCCTCGAACGTGCTAAGAACTGCTCTGGAGTTATCTGAAATCACTGATTAACACCTCGTGCACCTGCCCGTGCTACCACAACCCAGTTGGGTACATTATCTTGATCAAATCTGAATATTTCTTCTTTTATTCATATAATAAGCTCAAAATCCAGTTCCAACACCTGAAATTTTCTGCCAGGCCTGTTCCTAATATATAAACACCGCATCAACTACCACACGATATACCAGAACATGACTGCATACCTTTGCTGAATTAGCACCATGCACTGCATAATTCATCATCTGACTATAATGACACTCCCTTAACCTTAATAGCAAAAATTCCACGAATTTGATGCTTCCAATGTACCTTACAATATATATATATACATCCTGCTATAATGTTGACGATACCATCACAACGGAGGAAGAGTGTAGAAATTCATAATCAACTGCCGAGTTAATAAATCATTGAATAACTCCTCTTGACTAGAATCATCACCTCATTACAAACCAATAAGGGTAACTGTCCTTTAATGTATTTCACATAATCTTATCGAACTAGATCCCTGATCCAAAAATCTCGTCTCACCCAGGATGAACTGTTCAAACAACCAATCACCCCAGTTATGACTAACAGTATCACATGATACCACATCGCGCCACTAGGCCACAACTCGAACATGATACATAAGAAATGACTCAGGAAGTGTCACGAACCAGAATCCTAACTTAGGTCGTGATGGCGCCCAACAACGGGGTCAGGCAAGCCAATACTCAATTTATTGAGAGTTCTTTCTTATTTGATTAAACATTTAAACATATGCTCAGTTTTTAAAGCTTAAAATATAAATCGACAAGGAAAATTAGCCAGTTTTAATCAAAAATGGTCATAAGGAGGCGTGAGCCAATATATATATATATATATACAGATACGTAATCCATAATAACTACCATGTGTGTGCCAGGAACTAGTGTCACAAGTCCAACGGGCATACTAATAGAATATACAAAATATATAATATACAGTCCCACTTTCTGAAAGAAATAGACGGGAAATAAGCAAAAGAAACTCCATGGTGCTGAGAAAGCAGCTCACGTGAAGTCAGGTCCGTCTATAATCAGGATCAAGATCAGGTCTGACAACCAGATGCACCAGCCTCATAACTTGTACAATTAAGTATAGGAGCGTAGAATGAGTACATAAATGTATATGTACCTAGTGAGAATCCCGCCTAATCTCGAAGAAGTAATGACGAGAGGTAGACTTGACACTCACTAAGGTCCAACAATATAATTTAACAGAATATGATGAAAACGGTAGGCATGTAAAGGTAGTGAACCAGCAAATATATAAGGCACTGAAATCCAAGTAAACACTGGAAAATAAAAAATTACTACTTCATCTTCCCCCAAATATCTGTCAAATCAATATCCATGAATTCAGTAACAATTAATCATGCGCATAGGGGATAAGGATAACCGGCCTGAGCTATAAGATAATCATATATGTGCACTGCCGAGGGTCGAATGGCCCGAACCATAAGTGCACTTTGCCATAAAGTACTCACATCTATGCACTGCCGAGGATCGAACGACCTGAACCATAAGTGCATCTTTGCCATAAAGTAATCATATCTATGCACAGCCGAGGATCGAACGGCCTAAACCATAAGTGCATCTTTTCCATAAAGTAATCATATCTATGCACTGACGAGGATCAAACGGCCCGAACCATAAGTGCATCTTTCAATCCGCCGTGGCGTACGGCCCGCTCCTATGAGAGTGGGGGAAATCATACTCCACTCGCGGAATGTAAATTGCGAAGCGGTCACATGCACACACAGTATTCCTTTTTAAAATACTTTTCAGTGAACAATTCCTTAAAATTTCTCAAATTCCATGATCTCAGGGAAATAAGTCGCATGTAACATTTAATTCATTAAGCATATAGTTCATTTCAAGGAAAACACAAGGCATGATGTGGGCCTAACTACCCGGACATAATAATAATAGCCGCTACGTAAGGACTCTTGTCACTTTGTACGTACGCAGCCCCAAAAATATCACACATAGCATTTAAAACACATACGGGGACAATTCCCTCTTACGAGGTTAGAAAGGAGACTCACCTTGCGTCGCACCTACTCCCCGGGTCAAGAATGCGCCAGAAACTCGGAACTCGTCACCCAAAGGACTCGGAGCTAACGAAACGTTACGTAAATATATAAAATTATACTCAAAGAATGGAATTCTCCTATTATTTAGTCAAATTCATCATTCTTGAAGAATTCCCAAAATACAACCCCGATCCCGCATGCTCGGATTTCAAAAATTCTCGAAGGAAACACTCACCCATAACCTAAGGATCATTAATATATGATTTTTGTATGATTTCATAGCCAATTCACGGGTAATTCTCTAAATTCTCGAAAGCCCTAGGTTACTACCCAATTCCTTAATTTTTCACTAATTAGGTAGTTAAATTCAACTAGAAATTCATGCATTAACTAACTTTAGGGTAGAATTCACTTACCTCTCAGTGGCTGGGTCGTGAGGCTCTTTTCCAAGCTCTCAAAATCGTCTATGGTGAAAGAAAATGGAGTGAAAATGGGATAATCCCGCACTTAAAGACCTTACAGCTTACAGGGATTTCCGCACCTGCGACTCGATGACTGCACCTGCGAAAAATGGGATAAGGGCCTGGGCTCGCACCTGCGGGCTGGAGCCCGCTCCTGCGGCTCCGCACCTGCGGGAAGGAGCCTACACCTACGAGAACTGGGCAACCCACCTAGGGGTCGCACCTGCGAGGCCTGGACTGCAGGAGCGGTCTCGCACCTGCGACTGGGCAACCGCACCTGCGGTCAGACCAGATCAGGTGCACCAGCAACTGCTTCAACTGGTTTTTGGCCTCGTTTGGTGCCCAAAAGGCACCTGGGCCCACCCGAGCCCCCGTCCAGGTATACCAACAAGTCCCAAATCATAATACGGACTCGCTCGAGCCTTCGGAAACCCCCAACAACGCTAAAACTCAAAATCACACCTCAAAACTCCTAAAACCAAACATAGGAACTTTAAGTTTTCTTGAATTTGCTAACAATGCACCGAACCGACCTATACTACTCGGAATGACACCAAATTTTGCAACCAAGTCATAAATGACATAATGGAACTATTCCCGATCTCAGAATTCCGTTCGGACCTCGATAACACAAAAACACGTCCCAAACCACAATATGAATTTAAGGAACTCTTATTTCAATATTGGGCGTCGAAACGCTTCCGGGTCATCCGAAACCCATTCGGAACATACGCCCAAGTCTGAAATCATCATACGAAGCTACCGGAATCGTCGAAACTTGATTCCGAGGTCGTTTACTAAAAATGTTGACCGAAGTCAAACTTGGCCTTAAAGGCCAACCTGAAGGAACCAAGTGTTCCAATATCGCTCTAAACACTTAACCCGGAACACCCGCCCCCGCAAGTCATAAATTACAATAAGCCACTATGGGAATTTTCATTTAGGGGAACGGGGTCCGATAATGCAAAATGACCGATAGGGTCGTTACATTCTCCACCTCTTAAACAAGCGTTCGTCCTTGAACGGGTATAGAATCATACCTGAAGTGTTGAGTAAGTGCGGATATCTGCTCCGCTTGTCCTCCTTGGACTCCCAGGTCGCTTCGTCGACTGGTTGGCCCCTCCATTGGACCTTCACTGCAGAAACTCTCTTGGACCTCAACTGGCGATCCTGTCTATCAATAATAGCAACTGGCTCCTCCTCATAGCCCAAAATCTCATCCAACTGAATAGTGTTGAAATCAACCACGTGAGAGAAGTCGGCGTGGTACCTCCGGAGCATGGATACATGAAAGACCGGATGAACTCCTGCTAAACTGGGAGGTAAGGCTAGCTCATAAGAAACCTTCCAAACTAGCCTCAACACCTTGATGGGACCTATAAACCTCGGGCTCAGCTTTCCCTTCTTCTCAAACCTCATAATACCCTTCATCAGAGAGACCTTCAACAGAACCTTGTCTCCATCCATAAATGATACATCACGCGCCCTCTGATCCGCGTAACTCTTCTGTCTGGACTGTGCTGTGCGGAGCCTCTCTTGAATCAACTTCACCCTCTCCAAAGCATCCGTCGCCAGGTCGGTGCTATATAACTTAGCCTCGCCAGGCTCAAACCACCTGATAGGGGAACGACATCGTCGATCATACAAAGACTCAAATGGAGCCATCTCGATGCTGGACTGATAACTATTATTGTAAGCAAACTCGACCAAAGGCAAGAACTGGTCCCATTGAGCTCCAAAGTCAATCACGCATGCCCTGAGCATGTCCTCCAATATCTGAACTATACGCTCCGACTGGCCATCAGTCTGAGGGTGAAATGCTGTGCTGAGGTCTATCTGGGTGCCTAACCCACTGTGCCAGAAGTGCGAGGTGAACTGAGGACCTCGATATGATATAATGGACACCGTCACACCGTGCAACCGGACTATCTCTTGAATGTAGATCTGGTCTAACCTCTCAGAAGTATATGTAGTAGCTACAGGAATGAAATGTGCCGATTTGGTCAATCTATCCACAATGACCGAAACCGCGTCAACCTTCCGTAAAGTCCGAGGCAACCCAACCACAAAGTCCATAGTGATGCGCTCCCATTTCCCCTCAGGAATGGGCATCTGCTGAAGTAGGCCTCATGTCTTCTAGTGCTCATACTTCACCTGCTGGCAATTAAGACACCTAGCCACATACTCCACGATGTCCCTCTTCATCTGCATCCACCAGTAATGTTGCTTCAAATCACGATACATCTTCGTAGCACCGGGATGAACAGAGTACCGAGAACTGTGTGCCTCCTCTAGAATCCTCTCCCTCAGGCCATCAACATTAGGTATACATAAATGGCCCTGAAGTCTCAGAACACCATCCTCGCCAATAGTAACCTCCTTGGCACCACCCTGTACCACTGTCTCCCGAAGCTCTACTAAGCACGGACCATCGATAATCCTTGCTCGGATGATAAAGAATGGTGATATCATAATCCTTCAACAACTCAAGCCACCTGCGCTGCCTCAAATTAAGGTCCCTCTACTTAAACAAGTGCTTCAAGCTGCGGTGGTCTGTATAAACCTCACAGGACACCCCATACAAGTAGTGCCTCAAAATCTTAAGAGCATGAACAATCGCCACCAACTCTAAATCGTGCACAGGGTAATTCTTCTCATGAACCTTTAGCTGGCGCGAAGCATAAGAAATAACTCTCCCTTCATGCATCAACACACATCCCAAGCCAACGCACGAAGCGTCGCAATACACTGTATACATCTCCGAACCAGAAGGCAGTACTTGAATTGGTGCTGAGGTCAATGCTGCCTTGAGCTTCCGAAAGCTCGCCTCACACTCGTTAGACCATCGAAACGGGGCATTCTTCTGAGTCAATCTAGTCAATGGAGCTGCAATAGAAGAGAACCCCTCCACGAATCGGCAGTAATAGCCTGCTAGGCCCAAAAAGCTTCTGATATCTATAGCTGAAGTAGGACGCGGCTAACTCTGAACTGCCTCGATCTTCTGAGGATCAACCTTGATACCCTCTCCGGATACCACATGCCCTAGGAATGCTACAGAATCCAACCAGAACTCACACTTGGAGAACTTAGCATATAGCTTCTGTTCCCGCAAAGTCTGGAGCACAACTCTGAAATGCTACTCGTGCTCCCCCAAGCTACGTGAGTAAATCAAGATGTCATCAATAAAGACAATGACAAAGGAATCAATATACGGCCTAAACACCCTATTCATCAAGTCCATGAATGTTGATGGGGCATTAGTCAAGCCAAAGACATTACCAGGAACTCATAGTGGCCATATCTCGTCCGGAAAGTAGTCTTCGGAACATCCGAGGCCCGAATATTCAACTGATGGTATCCCGATCTCAAATCAATCTTAGAAAACACCCTAGCACCCTGCAGCTGGTCAAAAAAATCATCGATACGCAGCAAAGGATACTTGTTCTTAATGGTGACCTTTTTCAACTGGCGGTAATCAATACACATTGGCATGGACCCATCCTTTTTCTTCATGAATACAACTGGAGCACCCCACGACGATACACTCGGTCTGATGAACCCCTTAGCCAATAACTCCTCAAGCCGCTCCTTCAACTCTTTCGGAGCCATACGGTACGGATGAATAAATATAGGCTGGGTTCCTGGAGCTAAATCAATGCAGAAATCAATATCACGATCCGGAGGCATGCCCGGAAGATCTGAAGGAAATACATCAGCAAACTCTCAAACAACTGGCACTGAATCAATCGTCAGAGAATCGGCGGTGGTGTCCCTCACATAAGCAAGATGGGCCAGATAACCCTTCTCGACCATATGTCGAGCCTTCATGAATGAAATAACCCGGCTGGCTGCGCTAATTGAGGAACCTCTCCACTCCAGCCTAGGCGACTCGGGCATGGATAAAGTAACTATCTTGGAATGGCAATCTAGCACGGCATGATAAGTAGATAGCCAATCCATGCGTAGAATAACCTCAAAATCAACCATGTCGAGCAATAAAAGGTCCGCTCTAGTCTAAAACCCACAGAAGGTGATCACACAAGACCGATAGATCCGGTCTACCACCACGGAATCGCCCACAAGAGTTGACACATATATAGGAGAACCCAAGGACTCGCGAGGAGCATCCAAAAAATAAGCAAATAATGCTGAAACATATGAATTGGTGGATCTTGGATCAAATAATACTGAAACCTCTCTACCAAATGCTGAGATAGTACCTCTTATCATGACGTCTGAGGCCACTGCATCTGATCTGGCCGGAATGGCATAGAATCTAGCTGGAGTACCGAAAGACTGAGCTCCACTAGAGTGAATAGGAGCTGCCTGACCTCCCCCTGACTAGCCTTTACCTCTAGGAAGACTCTGCCGACCTGTCCTCCACCTCTAGGTGGCCGGACTACTGGTGCCGGACCCATCGGCTGATAACCCTGTTGTACGGCCTTGCCCCAAAACCTGGGACATAGCCTCCTTATATGACCTGGCTCCCCACACTCATAACAACCCCTAGGTACCATAGTCTGCTGCCCCGAAAAAGAACCCTGAATGGCCGGAGGGCGATGTGAGCCCTCTGGCATAGCACTGAAGTAGGGTTGCACGATCTCAGATGACTGGGATAACCACTGGGTGAACTCTAAATGGCTGGAGGACGGTAGGAACGCTCTGGCATGGCACTGAAATGAGGCCTCGCTGGAACACCTCGGGGAGGTGGTGGAGGTGCTGAATATGAAGGCCTGCTCGGCTGACTACTGCTAAACTGTCCTCTGCCCCTAGATGGGGCACCTCTGAAATCTTCTGAGAATCTAGCCCTTTTGTCCTGCTGCCCCTGCTCCCTGCTCCTCGACCGATACCCCTCGATCCTACGAGCAATCTCTACCACGAGCTGATAAGGAGTACCCATCTCCACCTCTCGGGCCATGGTGGCCCTAATACCGGGGTGCAACCCAGCCACAAATCTCCGCACTCTCTCTGCATCAGTAGGTAGTATCATGAGTGCATGGCGAGACAACTCTGAAAATATGGCCTCATAATCTGTCATTGACATCTGTCCCTCATCTAGCCGCTCAAACTGATATCACAGCTCTTCTCTCTCAGAGGGTGGGATATATCTATCAAGAAATATCTGCGTGAACTGCTCCCAAGTGACATGAGGAGAATCTGCTGGCCTGCTGAGAATATAGGACTGCCACCACCTACGAGCTATGCCCTCTAACTGGAAGGTAGTGAAATCCACTCCATGGGACTCTAGTATCCTCATGTTGTGCAGTCTGTCCCTGCACCTATCCACAAAATCCTGGGCATCCTCGCCTCTTTCACCCCCGTATACTGTAGGGTGAAATCGAGTTCATCAATCCAATAACTTCTGTGGATCGCCGTCCGCAGCTGGTCTTGGCTCAGGTGCTGCTGCAACAGGCTGGACCCCACCCAAGGGCAGTGTACCCGGGGTAGGATGTAATGTTGTTGTCTGACCTGCAGCCTTGGAAGTAGAGGTATGGACTCCCTCTCTCGCCTGAGAAGTGGCAGGATCTGCTGGAAATAAACTAGCCTGGAACATAGTGTCCATAAATCTCATCATACAGCCCATGACCTCCTGGAAGCCTGGCGCTGTCATGAAGTCTACTGGAGCAGGATCTGCTGGGGGCATATCGTCCTGCTCCTCTATGATAGGGTCCTCTAGTGGTGGAACCGGAATAGCTCTGGGACGCCCTCGTCCCCTACCTCGGGTCGGTGCTCTCCCCTGCCTCGGACAACGGGGGTAGCGGCCCCTCCCGGCTCTGGAACATCATATGCACACGTCCTCACCATCTGTGGGAGAATAGAAGAATGATATTTAGTAAAACCTTCGACTGCACGATAGTATAAGAACAAAGAGAGGTTTCTTAACACCCTATAGCCTCCTGAAGATAAGTACAGACGTCTCTGTACCGATCCGCAAGACTCTACTGAGTTTGCCCGTGACTCGTGAGACTTACATGAACCTAGTGCTCTGATACCATGTTGTCACGACCCAAAATCCTAACTTAGGTCGTGATGGCGCCCAACAGCGGGGTCAGGCAAGCCAACACTCAATTTATTGAGGGTTCTTTCTTATTTGATTAAATATTTCAACATATACTCAGTTTTTAAAGCTTAAAACATAAATCGACAAGGAAAATTAGCCATTTTTAATCAAAAGCGGTCATGAGGAGGCATGATCCAATATATATACAGACCAGTAATCTATAATAACTACCACATGTGTGCTAGGAACTAGTGTCACAAGTCCTACGGGTATACTAACAGAATCTAATAAAGATATAATATACAGTCCCACTTTCTGAAAGAAATAGACGGGAAATAAGCAAAAGAAACTCCATGATGCTGAGAAAGCAGCTCAGCGTGAAGTCAGGTCCGTCTATAATCAGGATCAAGCTCAGGTCTGACAATCAGATGCACCAGCCTCATAACCTGTACAATTAAGTATAGAAGCGTAGAATGAGTACATAAATATATATGTACCTAGTGAGAATCCCGCCTAATCTCGAAGAAGTAATGACGAGAGGTAGACTTGACACTCACTAAGGTCCAACAATATAATTTAACTGAATATGATGAAAACGGTTGGCATGTAAAGGTAGTGAAGCAGCAAATATATAAGACACTGAAATCCAAGTAAATTCTGGAAGTAAATAAAAAATTACTACTTCATCTTCCCCCAAATATCTGTCAAATCAATATCCATGAATTCAGTAACAATTAATCATGCGTATACGGGATAAGGACAATTGGTTTGAGCCATAAGATAATCATATATGTGCACTGCCGAGGGTCGAATAGCCCGAACCATAAGTGCACTTTGCCATATAGTACTTACATCTATGCACTGCCAAGGATCGAGGCCTGGACCATAAGTGCATCTTTTCCATAAAGTAACCTTATCTATGCACTACCGAGGATCGAACGGCCTGAACCATAAGTGCATCTTTCAAGCCACCGTGGCGTACGACCCATTTCCATGAGAGTGGGGGAAATCACACTCCACTCGCGGAATGTAAATTGCGAAGCGGTCACATGCACACACAGTATTCCTTTTTAAATTACTTTTTAGTGAACAATTCCTTAAAATTTCTCAAATTCCATGATCTCAGGGAAATAAGCCGCATGTAACATTTAATTCATTAAGCATATAGTTCATTTCAAGGGAACACAAGGCAAGATGTGGGCCTACCTGGACATAATAATAATAGCCGCTATGTACGGACTCTCGCCACTTTGTACGTACGTAGCCCCACAAATATCACACATAGCATTTAAAACACCTACGGGGACAATTCCCTCTTACGAGGTTACAAAGGAGACTCACCTCGCGTCGCACCTACTTCCCGGGTCAAGAATGCGCCCGAAACTCCGAACTCGTCACCCAAAGGACTCGAAGCTAACCAAACGTTACATAAATATATCAAATTATATTCAAAGCATGGAATTCTCCCATTATTTAGTCAAATTCATCATTCTTGAAGAATTCCCAAAATACAACCCTGGGCCCGCATGCTCGGATTTCAAAAATTCTTGAAGGAAACACTCACCCATAACCTAAGGATCATTAACATATGATTATTGTATGATTTCATAGCCAATTCACGGGTAATTCTCTAAGTTCTCAAAAGCCCTAGGTTACTACCCAATTCCTTAATTTTTCACTAATTAGGTAGTTCAATTCAACTAGGAATTCATGCATTAACTAACTTTAGGGTAGAATTTACTTACCTCTTAGTGTCTGGGTCATGGGGCTCTTTTCCAAGCAATCAAAATCGTCTATGTTGAAAGAAAATGGAGTGAAAATGGGATAATACCGCATTTAAAGAACTTACCGACTACAGGGGTTTCCACACCTGTGACTCGACGACCGCACCTGCGGTCTCGCACCTGCGGTCTCGCACCTGCGAAAAATGCGACAAGGGTCTGGGCTCGCACCTGGGGGTCGCACCTGTGAGGCCTAGACCGCAGGAGCGGTCTTGCACCTGCGACTGGGCAACCGCACCTGCGGTCACACCAGATCAGGTGCACCAGCAACTGCTTCAGCTAGTTTTTGGCCTCATTTGGTGCCCAAGAGGCACTTGGGCCCACCCGGGCCCCCGTCCAAGTATACCAAAAAGTCCCAAATCATAATACGGAGTTGCTCGAGCCTTTGGAACACCCGCAAAAATGCTAAAACTCAAAATCACACCTCAAAACCCCTAGAACCAAACTTAGGAACTTCAAGTTTTCTTGAATTCGCTAACAATGCACCGAATCGACCTATACTACTCGGAATGACACCAAAATTTGCAGGCAAATCATAAATGAAATAACAGAAGTATTCCCTGTCTCGAAATTCCGTTCGTACCTCGATAACACAAAAACACGTCCCAAACCACAATATGAACTTAAGGAACTCTTATTTCAGTATTGGACGCTGAAACGCTCCCGGATCATCTGAAACCCATTCCGAACATATGCTCAAGTCCGAAATCATCATACGAAGCTACCGGAACCGTCGATACTCGATTCCGAGGTCGTTTACTAAAAATGTTGACCGAAGTCAAACTTGGCCTTAAAGGCCAACCTGAAGGAACCAAGTGGTCCAATATCGCTCTAAACACTTCCGAAAGCCGGACCACCAGCCCTTGCAATTCATAAATCACAATAAGCCACTATGGGAAGTTCATTTAGGGGAACAGGGTCCGATAACACAAAACGACCGATCGGGTCGTTACAGGAAGGGACTACTCGACTCACAGAACTTATAGGAACTTTCCACAGAGAATAGGAAGTAAAACACAAGAAAAATAAATATAGGAACCTTACTCATCATCACACTGTTGTGCAACCCGATATAAATAACATACCCGTCGCAACGTGCCACACGATCCACACATAAAATTCACATAAGGAAATATACAAGGATCTGAATTGCTCACTATTACAAATTACTCAATATCGGTCACAAGCACGCTAAGTGCATAATACCATCATGGGGAGACTGATAAGGCCATATGCTACAAAAGTCAAGCACAACTGAGGTGCAATATATATATATATATATATATATATACTCAAGAGCTATCCTGCTCACATAACATCATTACTACGCGGGACCTCAACACATAAGAAATTATCAAGTCGTTTCACAACTCACACGGCACAATCATAATATCACATGAATTTGACGAAGATGGAACAACGCCTGATATTCCAACACCCCTCCTTGAGGAGCGCTATACTGAAATGAACACATCTGACTCGCATGAAGCCCATAATCTTGCTTAAATCCATTCATACACTTCAAGCCGATTCTGCTCGCAATGAACTAGGCTGATAGCTTGACCTGGGTCCATAATAATCCACTTCCTCTCATAATACGCAAGAACAACCATCATAGCCGGTACAAACACCACACAATCCACAACCTAATGAACCAAACGCCTTCCAGGCATAAATTCTCAAATAAGAAATATTACACTTCTTTATACTCAGTCCAAATCTTCAATCCATTAAGTGACTATATGTCACACTCATACAATCTTGTCGTGGTCACGCTCCCACGACCTTCAACACAAGGTAGCAAATCTGCACATCCACCACTGGCCACTCTAATGCTATAAAACAAATCAAGAACCCATAACCAAGGTACAAAGCCTCTTTAACCGAATATCGATCTCAGGTGGCACTGAAGATAACACCAGCTTACTTTGAACATTCAAATAACATTTTCTTCCTCATCCGAGATCATGACATCCTTGTTAACACGGAACCGCAATCTCGATTCCTTACTTCCAGTTACATACTGCTCACGCACCTAACATGCCAATATGACATAGCGCAAGAATTCCATCATAACTTCAGAACCACTAATAGGGTGAACACTTCATCATATAGAAACCTTTTACTTACCTCAATTCAAGAGAACCATGACATTACGCAAGTGAATTCCCACAATCACAATACATGCAAATCCTTAAGTAGTAGTCTATACCACCATAGCCCTTCCGGGATCCGCCTACACCTGACAGGCCACAACACTCGAATGCTCCTAAATCAAATCTGTTACGGCAGCCGTCAAATCTCACACACACTGTGCAAACCACACGCATAACTTAATTACACTGACGAAACTGATCACTGTCGTACATGTGCCATTTCAACCATGGCTAATCAATCTATCTTCTTTCAATCATCTTTAATTGCCTCAGGAATAATAGTAACTTACTTCAACTCATAGAAACTCAACCCTCACTCACCCCGAGTGACCTTGATTCACGACACCATGCTTCCTAAATCCTGCAACCCTTCTCATACCTTCCTGATAATCTTTCTACAACCCGGAGTTTATTTCTCTCACTCCTCCAATACTATCCTGCACGCTGAAAATAACATAGAACACTCCAACCATTTTCCCTTTCTCTGAAATTACACTGCAAAAGCTCAGTTCTTAATCATATTGCTTCCTTTAACCCTTAAATATCGCGTTCTTAACCTCCAAATTTACTAGGACCGCTACTGAGAGTCACCCACTCTGACTGGCCCCGAATACAATCAACTCCAAGGCTTTTCTAGCACATGAACACCCTCTCAATGAAGTACATAACTGAGTCACTAGCCTTACCACTCGCCTATGACTTAAGCATAAATTTTGAATCTTTCATAGCCTAACCCTGGTCCGACAGGGCCAACTTTTGCACACATTCATCAAACCCCACGCACGATCACCATTTTACTCCTTTCCCCTCCGCTGAATAACTTGCCAACACACCGACAATCCGCAACCCCATGATAACACAATCCTGCAACCCAACTGCAGGTGGTGGGACTCCCCCACTTAGCCCGAAGCTACTACTTGCACCACTCTAGACCCTGCTGAGATCCTTTCTCCTTTGTTAACATGATTTTGCACAACCAATCCGTCCAATCCTTCCAAATTCTCTTTTTAGCACTCCCTAACTACTCAAATTCCCTAGCATCATTCACACATTCTGCCTCATACTGAATAGCCACTAGAATCCCTCACAGAAACTGGCCAATCACACAACCGCTAACCTACTCACAGGAGATAACCCACCTGTGGAAATCACCAATTGACACCTTCCAACGACGCTGTAATGCACACTCTCTACAACATCAATACCCTATTTTGCACCCTTCTTCCTCTACCAACTTTACTAGTCTGTCCGCTCCTCATGGACGTCTATTAAATGCACTACAATATCTTCCAATTCACCGCCACATTGCGTCCTTCTTCATTCCTAACAACTCCTCCCTTTTGTATCTAACCTTCTGCCGAAATAACCCATATTTCAACCACCCGATTTCCTTTCCTTACACCTGGCCTTTTAGAAAAGGGAACCACTGCCTAGCACTTTTCACATATCTTCCTTCATCGTATGCTGCCCAATTACTACTTCAATTCAATATCATTCTCTGCAGCTCTTAAACCAGCAGTTCGCCACGACTTCAAACTCTTCGAAGATCATCTACCTCGAGCTGCCTTCATTATCAGCACTTATCCAGGACTGAACCACCGCGCCTCGATCTCTGACAATCGCTTCTTCAATACTACTTCACAACACTCTGACCCAATGGATCCGATGAAACCATAGCACCGACAGACTTCACATATTCCATTCGATCAGTGATGACGACACCACATCACAGGTGAATATCCCACCTTACTTGAAAACACCAAGTGTTACTGCTTTACTAATCCAAAACTTGACCATTTATAGTCTAACTGCCTTTCCTTTGCCGGAACTAAAATGTTGAAATCTCGAAATCACGCCCTGAGAAGACCTCCCTTCAAGCCATTCATCACCCCCCACATATGGGCAAGCATTCTATCATCATATCGACATCGCGTGATAACCAATCGTAAGCATCATCACTACCTGAGCATAGCCTTAAGGCTCTCAGAAACACAACTACTGAGCTGAAACAACACATTATCCTTCTGCAGGGCCACAAAAACATCCCCAACCAATTACATACGAAAAACATCTCGCATCATATCCGTAGCACCATTTCAATTCCTCAAATTCCTGATTCATAGCAAGCGCTTCGCGACGTGTAAGATTGAGTAGGAAGAAACGTAGGCATAAGCCACAGAGCAATCAAATCACACGATGAGGAATCAAGAAGGGAAGTACTCCTAACAGCCCTGTAGCCTCTCGAAGATAAGTACAGACGTCTCTGAACCGATCTGCAAGACTCTACTAGACTTGCTCATGACTCGTGAGACCTAAGGGAACCTAGAGTTCTGATACCATGTTGTCACGACCCAAAAATCTACTAAGGTCGTGATGGCGACAGACATTATTGTCAGGCAAGCCAATCATTAATTAGTTGAAATAAATTCCCGTTTTAACATTTTTGAAATCGTTACCTTTAACTTATTACGTAATAACTAAACAAAAATCCGTTAAGTAAATACGATGGTTTAAATATTCTATTTTAGCAAATATATCCCAAACACATCCCAGAACCCGGTGTCACAATTTCATGAGCAATTTCTAAGAATTTATACAGTCATTACAAAGCTTGTCCGAGATACAAATTTGACAATGGAATTTAAAACAAAATGAATACAATACAAGGGAGACTCTGTCAGTTGCGGATCGCCTCCGGATGATGCAGCTCGCCTAAGTCTCCAAACCAGCCACATCGCTGTGAAAGTGCCTGTGCAATAAAAATGCAGCAAGTGTAGCATGAGTACGAAAACAACGTGTACTCAGTAAGTATCCCGCCTAACCTCAGAGAGGTAGTGACGAGAGGTCGATTTGACACTTGCTAGAGGTCAATTTAGTATAATCAAGTGAGACACTAAGCATGAATGTCATAGGCAATTTATTAAAATCAGGAATAAATAATATCAATCCTTCCACATTAACACTTTAAATCTTTGTCATTTCAGTTGACAACTCAAATAATAATCAGGGATAAGAAGCATCAGACTTATTTCACATTTTACACATCAATTCTTCTTCTTCTTAACTGGCAGTTTAAAAACTTCCTTAGGCCGATAAACATGTATAAATCACAGGAAATACGCAGCAATTATCATGTGCAAGCAATGCCTAGGGTCGACAGCCCAGACACACATAAACATAAATTGTGCACTGCCGAGGGTCGAACGACTCGAACCATAGATGAATCTATTTTCCCCGCTCGCGAATCAATCATGCGACGCGGTCAACATAATAATAATAAGGCTAACCTGCTCGTGAATCATACTTACGACTCAGGTGCTCATATGTACAAGTATTCACATAATAAATCCGCATTTTATCAAGAAAACAACTTCTCAAGAAAATGATAAAATCCTCTTTAGGTGAACATGAAGATAGTATATAAATCATTTCTGGAAATTACTTTGCCACGTATAATGAGGTTTTCAAATATTACAAATGTGGCCGATACACAATTACGCAAGGAAGAATAAATTCTCTTTCTAGATGATTAAGAAAATTAAACTCTATCCTTCTTAAATATTTAATTACTAATTGATAGCATCCCATGATATTTTATAAACAAGGTCACAAGTAAGACAAGTAGAGCATGCTAGTGGGTCCTAGACTACCCGGACATGGCATAATAGTAGCTACTCACGGACTCCCGTCACCTCGTGCGTACGTAGCCCCCGCAGATAGTAGCACATATTTAATTAGTTCACCTAGGGGACAATTTCCCCTCACAAAGTTAGAAAGGAGACGTACCTCGCTCCGAAATTCCATAACTGGCTTCCAAGCCCTTCCGACGACTCCAATGGATGCACAACGCCCCAAAACTATCCAAATAACGACAAACCAATGAAAATATACTCTAACATTTGCAACAATTCAAATAATATAAGTTCCCAACTTCGCTCAGTGAATAGACCAAAATGCCCTCAAGCCCACGTGCCCGGATTCCGAAATTTTTGGAAGATATACCCTACCCATAGCCTTACTAGCTCAAATATACAATTTACCCTTAATTTCATGCTCAAATTTGTGGTAGAAATCCAAAATACAATTTCTAGGTTTTGTTCAAGATTTCCCAATTTTCCAAAAATTTTCATGTTCAAATCCATGCATATACATTGTATTTAACTTGAGATGAGTTGGAATAACTTATCTTGTGATCCTTGACGAAAATCCCTCCTTGAAGCTCCCCACAATCGCCCATGCAAAATGAAATTAGGAGGAGAAATGGAAAAATTCTCGTTTTGAAAACATTCTGCCCAGGCTTATTTTCGCACCTGCGATCCAATCTTCCCACCTGCACTCCCGCATGTGTGCCCAAACTTCCGCACCTGCGGCTTCCTCAGCTCCAACCAAAACTCTCACATGCGCCCCATTGTCCGTATCTGCGACTTCGCAGGTGCGGAAATTGCATCGCACCTACGCTCCCATCCAAACCAGCCAAATATTGCACCCGCGGCAACAAAGTCGCACCTGCGGCCCAAGCCTCGCAGGTGCGGTCACACCAGATGACATCAACTTCTGCTTTTTCTCAACTTCAAATATTGATTCGTTAACCACCCAGAATCCACCCGAGGTCCCCGGGACCCCGTCCAATTACACCAACCTGTTCCAAAACATAATGCGCACTTGCTCGAGGCCTCAAATCACATCAAACAACGCCAAAATCACGAATCACACTAAAATTCAAACTTCCACATCCGATGCCGAAACCTACAAATCATGTTCGATTGACCTCAAATTTTGCACACAATTCATATTCGACATTATGGACCTGCTCCAACTTCTGGAATCGCATTCTGATCCCGATATCAAAATTTCCATTTCCGGTCGGATTTCTCAAAAACCTTCAAATTTCTATCTTTAGCCAAATGACTTCAAAATAACCTGCGGACATCCGAATTAATTTTCGATCGCGCTCCCAACTCCAGAATCACCATACGAAGCTATTCCCAGACTCGGAATCCCAAACGGACATTAATATCACTGAAACGCACTTCAAGCCATACTTAGGAAATTTTCTTCAAAATGCTGACTTCCACAATATACACCGAAATGCTCCCGGGTTATCCAAATCCCCATCCCGACGTACGCCCAAGTCCGAAATCAATATACGGACCTGCTGGAACCTTAAGATCCTGATTCCGAGGTTGTTTACTCAAAATTTGAATCTTAGTCAATTTTTCCAACTTAAGGCTTCTGAAATGAGAATTTTCTTTCCAATTTGACTCCGAACTTCCCGAAATTCAATTCCGACCATGCCTACGAGTCATAATACCTGAAATGGAGCTGCTTATGACTTCAAACCGCTGAACGATGCGCTAGATCTCAAAACGACGTCGGGTCGTTAAACCATTGGAAAGCCTCTTGAAACGAGGCTTTTTCGCAAAATTTACAACTATCTAAATTTGTATCATCTTTATAATATAACATGAAACCATCTTCACAAAAATCAATTCTAATTGACGAAAGTCCTAACTTAGAAACCAATCTCTTTGCATTATAGAAATCACCAGGTAAGTTGATATGAGGGTCAACTAGTTCGCTCATAAGTTCAATGAAAGAGTCTATGGCTGCTTGAGAAATATTCCAATCAGATTTTATACTTAGTAATCTAACTGCAACAGACAACTCAGAGTGCGGATTTCCTTCCCATAATGGACGACTAACTTCCTCTAACTGTTAAAAAAAATGTTTTCCGTTATCATTCGGAGTTTGTTCAACATTTTCATTGGTCTCACCCCTAAGTGCATCCCAAAAGAATCCGCAACCATATCATGAATTCTAGAATCATAATTTGTATTCTCCACCGACCTAATACTTTCACCCACAACCATGTTATGAAATATCCCATTGCTACAATCGAGCTCTCCATGATTAGTCCACAAAAAGTAATTCGCTATAAAACCTTCCTATAAAGATGAAGCTTAACTTCCTCCGATTTTCCAAACTTCATACAGTCGCACCTAACACAAGGGCACCTAATTACTCCTTCACTTTGATATGGTGGAAGTGACATTGCATGTCTAATAAAGTCATCAACGCCTTCTAAAAAATCCTCCCGCAATTCCCGCCGATTAGGATAATTCCGACAGTACATCCAAGTACGATGTTCCATCTATACAAATAAATCAAGTTCAATTCATAAACTAAAAGTTCAATGCATATCCTAAAATTTTAATTTATAAACTAAAAGTTCAATTCATAAATTAAAGGTTCAATTCATATCCTAAAATTTCAATTTATAAACTAAAATTCCAATACATATCCTAAAAGTTCAATTCATATCCTAAAGGTTCAATTCCATATCCTAAAATTTCAATTCATATCCTAAAAGTTGAATTTATAAACTAAAAGTTCAATTCATAAACTAAAAGTTCAATTCGTATCCTAAAGGTTCAATTCATATCCTAAAATTTCAATTTATAAACTAAAATTCAATTCATAAACTAAAACATCAATTCATATCCTAAAGGTTCAATTCCATATCCTAAAATTTCAATTAATATCCTAAATGTTCAATTCATATCCTAAAATTTAAATTTATAAACTAAAAGTTTAATTCATAAACTAAAAGTTCAATTCATATCCTAAAGGTTCAATTCATATCCTAAAATTTCAATTTATAAACTAAAAGTTCAATTCCTACATTAAAATTCTAATTCATAAACTAAAATTACAATACATAAACTAAAACTCCAATTCATATCCGAAAAGTTCAATTCATATCCTAAAATTTCAATTTATAAACTAAAAGTTCAATTCATAAACTAAACGTTCAATTTATATCCTAAAGGTTCAATTCCATATCCTAAAATTTCAATTCATATCCTAAAAGTTCAATTCATATCCTAAAATTTCAATTTATAAACTAAAAGTTCAATTCATAAACTAAAATTTCAATTCATACACTAAAATTCCAATTCATAAATTAAATTACAATACATAAACTAAAAGTACAATTCATATCCTAAAAATTCAATTCATATCTTAAATTTTCAATTTCTAAACTAAAAGTTCAATTTATAAACTAAAATTTCAATTCATATCAAAAAATTTCAATTTATAAACTAAAAGTCCAATTCATATCCTAAAAGTTCAATTCATATCCTAAAGTTTCAATTTATAAACTAAAATTTCAATTCATATCAAAAAATTTCAATTTATAAACTAAAAGTCCAATTCATATCCTAAAAGTTCAATTCATATCCTAAAGTTTCAATTTATAAACTAAAATTCCAATACATAAACTAAAAGTCCAATTCATATCCTAAAAGTCCAATTCATATCCTAAATTTCAATTCATATCCTAAAATTTTAATTTATAAACTAAAAGTTCAATTCATAAACTAAAAGTTCAATTCATATCCTAAAGGTTCAATTCCATATCCTAAAATTTCAATTCATATCCTAAAAGTTCAATTCATATCCTAAAATTTCAATTTATAAACTAAAAGTTCAATTCATAACTAAAAGTTCAATTCAAACACTAAAATTCCAATTCATAAACTAAAGTTACAATACATAAACTAAAAGTCCAATTCATATCCTAAAAGTTCAATTCATATCCTAAAATTTCAATTCATAAACTAAAAGTTCAATTCATAAACTAAAAGTTCAATTCATATCAAAAAATTTCAATTTATAAACTAAAATTCTAATACATAAACTAAAAGTCCAATTCATATCCTAAAAGTTCAATTCATATACTAAAATTTCAATTTATAAACTAAAAGTTCAATTCATAAACTAAAATTCCAATTCATAAACTAAAATTACAATACATAAACTAAAAATCCAATACATATCCTAAAAGTTCAATTCATATCCTAAAATTTCAACTTATAAACTCAAAGTTCAATTCATAAACTAAAAGTTTAATTCATATGCTAAAATTCCAATTCATAAACTAAAATTACAATACATAAATAAATGTCCAATTCATATCCTAAAAGTTCAATTCATATCCTAAAATTTCAATTTATAAACTAAAAGTTCAATTCATAAACTAAAATTTCAATTAATACACTAAAATTCCAATTCATAAACTAAAATTACAATACATAAATAAATGTCCAATTCATATCCTAAAAGTTCAATTCATATCCTAAAATTTCAATTTATAAACTAAAAGTTCAATTCATACACTAAAATTCCATTTCTTAAACTAAAATTCCAATACATAAACTAAAAGTCAAATTCATATCCTAAACCCTAGGTTCTAACTAAACTATCAAGACAATACAAAGTATAATAGAATTCAATACTAATTAAACTAATTAGTTAATAAAATAATTAAAACAAGACCTAAACCCTAATCCTCAATATAATACTATGTTCAAAAAATTGAAACACTAATTTAAACAATAAACTACAACACATCTAATATTGAAACAAAAACTAGAAATAACAAAGATTCAAGGTTATAATTCAAACCTAGTCTTTTTTTTAGGTGAATAAGGAGAGAGAGGGGCGGCGCCACTTGTAGCGGCGGACGTGGGTGGTGGACGGCGAGCAGCGATGGCGCGAGGTGGGGGAATGGGATTTGTGTGAGGGAAATAGAGAAGAGGAGGGAAAGAGAGAGTTGGGGAAATTTTGGGGAAGAAAATAAGAGAAAAGAGGGGGGGGGGGGAACCCGATTTTGATTCNGCGGAGGGAAAGAGAGAGTTGGAGAAATTTTGGGGAAGAAAATAAGCGAAATTGGAGGGGGGGGGGAACCCGATTTTGATTCTGTTATTAGAAAAAGCGACCAAAGTTGGTTGCTATTTTTGGTCTGTAATGAAGTTTGACAGTTTAACCAAAATAGCGACCAACGTTGGTCGCTATTTTTTTAAAAAAAAATTAGATTATTTTTTTTTCTTTTTTGGTTTTTAAATATTATAAGCTATAAAAAAAAATTATTATTAGCTATAAATATTTATTTTATTTAACTACAATTTTCACAACCCAAAATCCAAGACAGGTCATGATGGTGCCCAACACCAGAGTCATGCAAGCCAACAGTCGTTTACTAGTGAGATTATCCCTATTTGACATACCAACCCCACAATTACCAAAATTTTAAGCTTAGATCATTTAAATAAAAGTGGATACATTAACCAACTTAAGTAAATACAACCACAATGATCATGAACCAATATATACAGTCCCAAAATATAGAGTCTACTATGTGTGTGCCGGGAACTAATGTCACAAGTTAACAGACGAACAAGTAGAATATACAAAAGATGATACAAACTATACTGCTGTCTGATAGAAGTAGACAAAAATAAACAAAAGATAACTCCATAGTACTGCTGAGAATCGCCGAGGGAGCCAGCTCACCGTGGAGTCAGGTCCAGAATATACGTCAAGCTCCGGTCGGATAACCAGAAGCACCAGCTTCAGAACCTGTACAATTAAGTACAAAAGTGTAGCATGAGTACCTAAATATATATGTACCCAGTGAGTATACCGCCTAACCTCGAAGAGGTAGTGGCGAGAGGTCGACATGACACTAACTAAGGTCCAACAGTATAATTTAACAGAATATAATAGAAACGGTAGGCATGTAAAGAAAGTGAAGCAAAAAATATATATGTAAGGTACTGAAACCCAAGAAAAAAAGTATTGGTAGTGAATAAAACAATTACCACTTCACTTTCCCCCAAATATCTGTCAAATTAATATCCATGAATTTAGTAACAATTAAATCATATGCATGCAGGGTATGGACAACCGGTCGGAGTCATACGATAGTCATGTTCGTGCACTGCCGAGGATCGAACGGCCCGTACCAAAAATGCACCTCTCCACAAAGTACTCACATCTATGCACTGTCTAGGATCGAACGACCCGTACCAAAAGTGCATCTCTCAATCCGCCATGGCATACATCATGTTTCCATAAGAGTGGGGGGGGGGGGGGACACACNTTCCATAACTTCGGGGAAATAAGCAACATGTAACGTTAATTCATTAAGCATACAGTTCATATCAAGTAAAACACAAGTCATGATGTGGGCCTAACTACCCAGACATAATAGTAATAGTCGCTACGTACGAACTCTCGTCAATTTGTACGTACGTAGCCCCCCACAATTATCACATATAGCATTCAAATCACCTAGGAGGACAATTCCCCCTTACAAGGTTGGAAAGGAGACTCACATTGCGATGCACCTACTCCCCGGTTACAGAATGCGCCCGAAACCCCGAACTCGACACCCACAGACTTGAAACTAGCCAAATTTTATACAAATATATCAATTTATATCCAAAGCAGGGAATTCTCCTATTACTTAGCCAAATTCACCATTCTTGAAGAAATTCTAAAATCCAACCCCGATCCCACATACTCGGATTCCAAAAATTCTCGAAGGGAATACTCACCCATAGCCTAAGGATCATTAATACATTATTTCTACTTGATTTCATAGCTAATTCACGAGTAAATTCTCAAATTATCAAAAGCCCTAAGTTAATACCAAATTCTTGATTTTTCACTAATTTATGTAGTTAATTTAGCTTATAATCCATGCATGAAGCTAATATTAGAGTAGAATTTACTTACCTTCAATAAACAGGTCGTTTGCCCTTCTAAAATGGTGGAAATCGTCCCAAGGAAGAAGAAGAAGATAAGGAAAATGACTTAAATCCCGTGTATAAAAACACACTGTCTAAACAGTGTTTCCTCACTTGCAGCTCGAGGACCGCACCTGCGGTCTCGCATCTGCGAGCCAAGGCTCGCACCTGCGAAAATGGAGGAGGAGGCCTAGGCCCGCACCTGCGGATTGGAGACTGTACCTGCGGCTCTGCTCCTGCGGAACTTCGTCTGCACCTGTGAGAAACGGCCTGCCCACTGGGGGTCGCACGTGCGAGGCTGGGACCATAGAAGTGGACCCGCACCTGCGACTGGGCAACCGCACATGCGGTCACACCAGAACATGCGCACCAGCAGCTATTTCAGCTGGTTTTTGGCCTCGTGTGGTGTACGGGACGCACCTGGGCCCACCTGAGCCCCCTTCCAAATATACCAACAAGTCCCAAATAATAATACGGACTCGGTCGAGCTTTCGGAACACCAAAAGCAACGCAAAAACCCAAAATCACACCTCAAAACCACAAGAACCAAACATAGGAACTTTATGTTTTCTAGACTTCGCTAACAACGCGCCGAACCAACCTATACTACTCGGAATGACACAAAATTTTGCAGGCAAGTCATAAATGACATAACTGAACTATTCCTGGTCACGGAATTCTGTTCAGACCTCGATAACACAAAAATACGTCCCAAACCACAATAGGAACTTAAGGAACTTCTTATTTCAATATTGGGCGTCGAAACGCTCCCGGCCATCAGAAACCCATTCCGAACATACACCCAGGTCCGAAATCATCATACGAAGCTACCGGAACCGACGAAACTCGATTCCGGGGTCGTTTACCCAAAATGTTGACCAAAGTCAAACTTGGCCTTAAAGGCCAACCTTAAGGAACTAAATGTTCCTATAGTACTCCAAACACCTCCGAACCCCGGACCACCCGTCCCAGCAAGTCATAAATCATAATAAGCCGTTATGGGAAGTTTCATTTAGGGGAATGGGGCCCGACAACGCGAAACGACCGGTCAGGTCGTTACATTCTCCACCCCTTAAACAAACATTCGTCCTCGAATAGGTCTAGAATCACACCTAAAGTGCTGAACAACTATTGATATCTGCTCTGCATGTCCTCCTTGGACTCCCGAGTTGCCTCCTCAATTGGTTGGCCCTTCCACTGGACCTTTACGGCAGGAACTCTCTTCGACCTCAACTGGCGGTCCTGCCTATCAATAATAGCAACTAGCTCCTCCTCATAGCTCAACCTCTCATCCAACTGAATAGTGATTAAATCAACCACGTGAGAGAAGTCATCGTGGTACCTCCGGAGCATGGATACATGAAAAACTAGATGAAATCCTGATAAACTGGGAGGCAAAGCCAACTCATAAGCAACCTCCCCAACTCGCCTCAACACCTCAAAGGGACCTATAAACCTCGGGCTCAGCTTGCCTTCTTCCCAAACCTCATAACACCCTTCTTAGACGAGACTTTCAACATGACCCTATCTCCCTCCATAAATGATACATCACGCGCCCTATGATCCACGTAACTCTTCTGTATGGACTGTGCTGTGTGGAGCTTCTCCTGAATCAATTTCACTCTCTCCAAAGCATCCCTCACTAGATCGGTGCCATATAACTTAGCCTCGCCAGGCTCAAACCACCCGATAGGAGAACAACATTGCCGACCATACAAGGCCTGAAATGGTGCCATCTCGATGCTGGACTGACAACTATTATTGTAAGCAAACTCGGCCAAAGGCAAGAACTGGTCCCACTGACCTCCGAAGTCAATCACACATGCCCTGAGCATGTCCTCCAATGTCTTAACTGCACGCTCTGACTGACCATCAGTTTGAGGGTGAAATGTCGTGCTGAGATCTATCTGGGTACCCATCTCACTATGCAATGCTCTGCAGAAGTGTGAGGTGAACTGAGGACCTCGATCTGATATAATGGAAACCGGCACACCATGCAACCGGACTATCTCCCGAATGTAGATCTGGGCCAACCTCTAAGAGGTATAAGTAGTAGCTACTGGAATGAAATACGCCGATTTGGTCAATCTATCCATAATGACCCAAACCGCGTCAACCTTCCGCAAGGTCCGAGGCAACCCAACCACGAAATCCATAGTGATGCGCTCCCATTTCCACTCAGGAATGGGCATCTTCTGAACTAGGCCTCCTGGTCTCTGATTCTCACACTTCACCTGCTGGAAATTCAGACACCTAGTCACATACTCCACAATGTCCTTCTTCATCCACCTCCACCAGTAATGCTGTTTCAATTCACGATACATCTTCGTAGCACCAGGATGAACAGAATACCGATAACTGTGTGCCTCCTCTAGAATCCTCTCCCTCAGGCCATCAACATTAGGAACACATAAGCGGCCCTGAAGTCTCAGAACACCATCCTCGCCAATAGTAGGCTCCTTGGACCTACCCTGAACCACTGTCTCCCGAAGCTCTGATAAGCACGGATCATAGAACTGACGGGCCTTAATCTCCTCCAATAACGAAGACTGAGCAACCACACATGCTAAAAATCGACGAGTCTCTGAAAGGTCTAATCTCACCAGGCGATTGGCCAAGGTATGAATGTCCAAGGCTAGAGGTCTCTCCTCTGCTACAATAAAATCCAAGCTACCCATACTCTCTGCCTTCCTGCTCAAAGCATCTGCTACCACATTTTCCTTGCTCGGGTGATAAAGAATGGTGATATCATAATCCTTCAACAACTCAAGCCATCTGCACTGCCTCAAATTAAGATCCTTTTTCTTGAACAAGTGCTGAAAGCTACGGTGGTGTATATAAACCTCACAGGACACTCCATATAAGTAGTGCCTCCAAATCGTAAGAGCATGAACAATCGCCGCCAACTCCAAATTGTGCACCGGATAATTCCTCTCATGAACCTTCAGTTGGCGTGAAGGATAAGTAATAACTCTCCCCTCCTGCATCAATACACACCCCAAGCCAACACGTGAAGCATCCCAATATACTGTATACATCCCAGAATCGGAAGGCAACACTAGAACTGGTGCTGAGGTCAATGCAGTCTTGAGCTTCTGGAAGCTCACCTCACACTCGTCGGACCATCGAAACTAGGCATTCTTCTGAGTCAACCTAGTCAATGGAGCTGCAATAGAAGAGAACCCCTCCACAAATCGGCGATAATAGCCTGCTAGGCCCAAAAAGCTCCTGATATCTGTAGCTGAAGTAGGACGCGACCAACTCTGAACTGCCTCGATCTTCTGAGAATCAACCTTGATTCCCTCTCCGGATACCACATGCCCCAAAAATGCCACGGAATCCAACCAGAACTCACACTTAGAGAGCTTAGCATATAGCTTTTGTTCTCGCAAAGTCTGGAGCACAACTCTCAAATGCTGTTCATGTTCCCCAGGCTACGTGAGTACATCAAAATGTCATCAATGAAGACAATGAAAAATGAATCAATATACGGCCTGAACACCCTATTCATCAAGTCCATGAATGGTGCTGGGGAATTAGTCAAGCCAAAGGACATCACCAGGAACTCATAATGGCCATATCTCGTACGAAAAGCAGTCTTCCGAACATCTGAAGCCCGAATCCTCAGCTTATGATACCCTGATCTCAAATCAATGTTAGAAAACACACGAGCACCTTGCAACTGGTCAAACAAATCATCGATGCGCGGAAAAGGATACTTGTTCTTGATGGTAACCTTGTTCAACTAGCGGTAATCAATACACATCCGCATAGACCCATCGTTCTTCTTCACAAATAGAACTGAAGTTCCCCACGACGATACACTCGGTCTGATGAACCCCTTAGATAACAACTCCTCAAGCTGCTCCTTCAACTCCTTCAACTCTTTCGGAGCCATACGGTACGGAGGAATGGATATAGGCTGGGTGTATGGAGCTAAGTCAATGCAGAAATCAATATCACGATCCAGAGGCATGCCCGGAAGATCCGAAGGAAATGCATCAGACAACTTTCGAACAACTGGCACCGAATCAATCGTCGGAGACTCGGCAGTGGTGTCCCGCACATAAGAAAAATAGGCCAGACAACCCTTCTCGACCATATGTCGAGCCTTCAAGAATAAATAATCCAGCTGGCTGTACTAACTGAGGAACCTGTCCACTCCAACCTAGGCGGCTCGGGCATGGCTAAAGTAATTGTCTTGGCATGGAAATCTAGCACAGCATGGAGATAGCCAATCCATGCCTAAAATAATCTCGAAATCAACCATGTCGAGAAATAAGAGATTCGCTCGAGTCTAGAACCCACAAAATAAGATCACACAGGATCGGCAAATTCGGTCTACAACCACAGAATCGCCCACGGGAGTGGAAACATAAATAGGTGAACCCAAGGACTCACGAGGGACATCCAGAAAATTAGTAAATAAGACCGAAACATAGGAATAAGTGGATCCTGGTACAAATAGCACCCATGCCTCTCTACCACATACTGTAATAATACCTGTGATCACGGCGTCTGAGGCCACTGCATCTGCTCTGGCCGGAATGGCATAGAATCTGGTTGGAGTACCGGAAGAGTGGGCTCCACCAGAGTGAACACGAGTTTCCTGAACTCCCCCTGACTGGCCTCCACATCTAGGACGACCCCTGCCAACTTGTCCTCCACCTCTAGGTGGCCAAACTGCTGGTGCCAGACCTATCGGCTGGTAACCCTGCTGCACGGCCTTGCCCCGAAACCTGGGACACTGCCTCCTCATATGACCTGGCTCTCCACACTCGTAACAACTCCCAGGAACTATAGTCTGTTACCCCGAAGAAGAACCCTGAATGGCCAAAAGGCGATGAGAGCCCTCTGGCATAGCACTAAAGTAAGGGCCGAAGGATCTCGGATGACTGGGATAACCACTGCGTGAACTCTGAATTGCTAGAGGATGGTAGGAACACTCTGGTATGGTGCTGAAATGAAGCCTCGCTGGAACACCTCGGGGAGGTGGTGGAGGTGCTGAATATAAAGGTCCGCTGGGATGACCACTGCTATACTGAACCCTGCCCCTAGTTGGGGAACCTCTGAAATCTCCAGATAATCTAGACCTCTTATCCTGCTGCCCCTGCTCCCTGCTCCTCGACCAATACCCCTTGATCCTACGAACAATCTCTGCCACGAGCTGATAAGGAGTACCCATCTGTGGGTGCAACCCAGCCACAAATCTCTGCACCCTCTCTACATCAGTAGGTAGTATCATGAGTGCATGGAGAGACAACTCTGAGAATCGGCCTCATAATCTGTCACTGACATCTGCCCCCTGCTCTAGCCGCCCAAACTGATACCGCAGCTCTTCCCTCTAAGAGGGTGGGATATATGTATCCAGAAACATCTGCGTGAACTGCTCCCAAGTGACATGAGGAGAATCTGCTGGCCTGCTGAGAATATAGGACTGCCACCACCTACGAGCTCTGCCCTCCAATTGAAAGGTAGTGAAATCCACTCCGTGAGACTCTAATATCCTTATATTGTGCAGTCTTTCCCTGCACCTATCAATAAAATCCTGGGCGTCCTCGCCTCGCTCACCCCCAAAGACTGGAGGGTGCAATCGGGTCCATCTATCCAATAGCTTCTGTGAATCACCGTCCGCAGCTGGTTTGGGCTCAGGTGCTGCTGCAACAGGCTGTACCCCACCCACGGGCAGTGTGCCCGAGGTATGGTGTAATGCTACTGTCTACCCTGCAGCCTGGGCAGTAGGGATCTGGACTCCCCTTCCCGCCTAAGAAATGGCAGGATCTGCTGGAAATAAACCAGCCTTTGACATAGTGTCCATAAATCTCATCATACGGCCTATGTCTGCCTGGAAGCCTGGCGCCGTCATGAAGTCAGCTGGTGCAGGATCTGTTGGAGGCACCTCATCCTGCTCCTCTATAATAGGGTCCTCTGGTGGTGGGACCGAAATAGCTCTAGGATGCCCTCGTCCCCTACCATGGGCCGGTGCCCTCCCCCGGCCTCTGCCGTAGCCTCGGACATCGGGGATAACGGCCCTTCCCGGGTCTGGAACATAAGATGCACGTGTCCTCACCATATGTGAGAGAATAGAAGAATGAATTTAGTAAATCATCGACTGCACGATAGACTAAGAACAAAGAGAGTTTTTCTAACACCCTATAGCCTCCTGAAGATAAGTACAGACGTCTCTGTACCGATCCACAAGATTCTACTGGGTTTGCCCGTGACTCGTGAGACTTACGTGAACCTAGTTCTCTGATACCATGTTTCCACGACCCAAAATCCAACACATGTCGTGATGGCGCCCAACACCGGAGTCAGGCAAGCCAACAGTCGTTTACTAGTGAGATTATCCCTCTTTGACATACCAACCCCACAATTACCAAAATTTTAAGCTTAGATCATTTAAATAAAAGCCGATACATTAATCAACTTAAGTAAATACAACCACAATGATCATGAACCAATATATACAGTCCCAAAATATAGAGTCTACTATGTGTGTGCCAGGAACTAGTGTCACAAGTTAACAGGCGAATTAGTAGAATATACAAAAGATGATACAAACTGTACTGCTGTCTGATAGAAGTAGATATAAACAAACAAAAGATAACTTCATAGTACTACTGAGAATCGCCGAGGGAGGAAGCTCACCGTGGAGTCAGGTCCAGAATATATGTCAAGCTCCGGCCGGATAACCAAAACCACTGGCCTCAGAACCTGTACAATTAAGTACGGAAGTGTAGCATGAGTACATAAATATATATGTACCCATTGAGTATCCCGCCTAACCTCGAAGAGGTAGTTACGAGAGGTCGACATGACTCTCACTAAGGTCCAACAATATAATTTAACAGAATATAATAGAAACGGTAGGCATGTAAAGACAGTGAAGCAACAAATATATATATATATATATATATATATATATATATATATATATATATATATATATATATATATATATATATATATATATATATGTAAGGTACTGAAACCCGAGAAGAAAAGTATTGGGAATGAATAAAACAGTTACCACTTCGTTTTCTCCCAAATATCTGTCAAATTAATATCCATGAGTTTAGTAACAATTAAATCATACATATGCAGGGTAAGGACAACCGGCCGGACTCATAAGGTAGTCATGTACGTGCACTGCCGAGGATCGAACGGCCCGTACCAAAAGTGCACCTCTCCATAAAGTACTCACATCTATGCACTGCCGAGGATCGAACGACCCGTACCAAAAATACATCTCTCAATCCTCTCTATGCACTGCCGAGGATCGAGCGGCCCGTACCAAAAGTGGATCTCTCAATCCGCCGTGGCGTACGACCCGTTCCTATAAGAGTGGGGCGAGGGGGGGGGGAATCTTACTCCGCTCCCGGAAAGTAAATTGTGAAGCGGTCACATGCACACAAATTATTCCTTTTAAAAGAAAATACCTTTCCGTGAAAAATTTCTTACAAGTTTTTCTCAAATTCCATAACTTCAGGGAAATAGGGAAAATGTAACGTTAATTCATTAAGCATACAGTTCATATCAAGTAAAACATAAGGCATGATGTGGGCTTAACTACCCGGACATAATAGTAATAGTCGCTACGTACAGACTCTCATCAATTTGTACGTACGTAGCCCCCACAATTATCACATATAGCATTCAAATCACCTAAGGGGACAGTTCCCCCTTTACAAGGTTAGAAAGGAGACTCACATTGCAACGCACCTACTCCCGATTCCAGAATGCGCCCGAAACCCCGAACTCGACACCCACGGACTCGAAACTAGCCAAATGTTATACAAATATATCAATTTATATCCAAAGCAGGGAATTCTCCTATTACTTAGCCAAATTCACCATTCTTGATGAAATTCTAAAATCCAACCCCGGGCCAAGGCTCGCACCTGCGGAAATGGACAAGGAGGCTTGGGCTCGCACCTACGGAGTGGAGACCGCACCTGCGGCTCCGCTCATGCGGAACTTTGTCCGCACCTACGAGAAACGGTATGCCCACTAGGGGTCGCACCTGCGAGGCTGGGACTGCAGGAGCGGTCCCGCACCTGCAACTGGGCAACCGCACCTACGGTCACACCAGAACAGGTGCACCAGCAGCTATTTCAGCTGGTTTTTGGCCTCGTGTTGTGTGCGCGACGCACCTGGGGCCACCCGAGCCCCCGTTCAAATATACCAACAAGTCCCAAATCATAATATGGACTCGCTCGAGCCTTCGGAACATCCAAAACAACGCTAAAACCCAACATGACACCTCAAAACCCCAAGAACCAAACTTAGCAGCTTTAAGTTTTCTAGACTTCGCTTACAACGCGCCAAACCGACCTATACTACTCGGAATGATACCAAAATTTGCAAGCAAGTCATAAATGACATAATGGAACAATTCTCGGTCTCGGAATTCCATTGGGACCTCGATAACACAAAAATACATCCCAAACCACAATAGGAGCTTAATTAACTTCTTATTTCAATATCGGGCGCCGAAACGCTCCCGGATCATCAGAAACCTATTCTGAACATACGCCCAGGCCAGAAATCACCATACGAAGCTACCGGAACCGACAAAACTCGATTTCGAGGTCTTTTATCCAAAATGTTGACCGAAGTCAAACTTGGCCTTAAAGGCCAACCTTAAGGAACCAAATGTTCCTATAGCACTCCAAACACCTCCGAACCCCGGACCACCCGTCCCTGCAAGTCATAAATCATAATAAGCCGCTATGGGAAGTTTCATTTAGGGGAACGGGGCCCGACAACACGAAATAACCGGTCGGATCGTTACACAATTATTATAAATACTTATAAACTATAGCATAATATTTTAAAAAAATTATATTAACTAGGTAATTACTTTTAATAGATTATAATAACATCTATCTAAATGAATTTTTTAAGTTATATTTAAGTATATGAGTAATTTCATACACACGCATAAACTATATTGTAATTGATGATCAATCTTATACATTACTACGTACGGATAATTAATGAATTGATAAACCAATATAATATTATTGTATTAATTGATATAATTCATTATTTTTATTATAACAGAGTTAATGAATTACATTCATTCATCACTAGGTTATAAGTCAATGAATCAATTATAATAGATTAATTTATATAAGTCGAGACGTTTTGGTTTTAATATTCAACGATGTATCTGAGTAGGTTATAAGTCGAAGAATCAATTTACAAGTGTATCTATCCCTAAAAGAACCCGACCCTGTGTTACTAGCGCTTCATGTTCTTATATATATATATATATATATATATCTATATATATATATATATAGATAGAGAGAGAGAGAGAGAGAGAGAGAGACATACACACACACAGACACTTCACTGTAATACTATAACGTATATATAACTTGTTATAGTATACATTAGTGTGTGTATATATAACACACACACACACACTTAGTCCTACTTTAACTACATATATAGCATGTTATAGTTTATGATACTGTATTCATTATTTGTATTATAACAGAGTTGATGAATTACATTCATTCATCACTAGGTTATAAGTCGATGAATCAATTATAACAGATTAATTGATATAAGTCGAGACGTTTTGTTTTTAATATTCAAGAATGCGTCTAAGTAGGTTATAAGTCAATGACACAATTTACAAGTGTATCAATCTCTATAACCCGACCCTGTGTTCCTAGCGCTTCATGTTTATATATATATATATATATATATATATATATATATATATATATATATATATATATACACACACACACACACACAGACACTTCACTATAATACTATAACGTATATATAACTTGTTTTAGTATATGTTAGTGTGTGTATATATATAACACACACACTTCGTGCTACTTTAATTACATATATAGCATGTTATTGTATATGCTACTGTATTCATTATTTGTATTATAACAGAGTTAATGAATTACATTCATTCATCACTAGGTTATAAGTCGATGAATCAATTATAACAGATTAATTGATATAAGTCGAGACGTTTAATTTTTAATATTCAACGATGCATCTGAGTAGGTTATAAGTCGATAAATCAATTGACACCCATATATATATTTGATGAAAAATTATATATACTAATTCTAGGGATTGATAGACTTGTCAAGATCCTAATTAGTATATATAATTAGGGTTTAGGTGGAGATTAATTAAGTGGCTTATAGGTGGACGAAACCAAAATAAATAATACTCTCTCTGTCCCAATTTATATGATGCATTATGCTTTTTCGAAATTCAAATTTCATAATTTTGACAATATATTTCAACATAAAATCTTAAGTTTTATGAAATAAAGTTTACTTATTTGAAGTCATAAGTCATGGATAGTTATGATTCAAAATATTTGAAGAAATATAAGAAATTACGGTCCAAGAACAACTCGTTTGACACTTGAAATTCGAACGCCATCACATAAATTGGGACGGAGGGAGTAATATGTCCAAAAATAATAATTTACAGTTTGAATATTCATAGTTGATTTTATCAATAATTTAATGGATGATTATATCATTAGTTTCATTTGTCTTACAAAACGAGGACTCATCAAATGAAAAGAGAAAATTGTGGGTTTAGCAAGTAGAACTTGAATACAGGAGGGGCTAACTTCAGATGTGCATAATGAATTCAGATTACTGTTTAAGCACTAGGAATAGGCAAATTGCAAATGTAGTTCTGAAGTACTGTATTAACAATGAAGTCACAGTTAGTTTTCACAGGGGTTGCGCCACTTGTACAAAATTTTGCATTTATTCAGACCTATTATAATGCAAACAAATTGAGCAAGCACA